>PVKU01014479.1:0-22864 GCA_004027475.1 Anoura caudifer | reverse complement strand
TTAAAAAAATAGGAATAGGTGAAATTCATATTTTGTAATAACATTTTGATTTTGGAATAGTTTTAGGTTTTATAGAAAAGTTGTGAATGTAATGTGGAGATCACTGTATATCCCATTCTGTATTTCCCCTAGCACCATCTTAACTTAGTGTGATATATTTGTCACAAATAATAAATCCATATTGATCATTTGTTAACTAATATTCATACCTTATTCAGATTTCCTTTGTTTTTGCCTAAGTCATTCTTTTGTTTCAGACTCCCATCCAGGAGGGTATCCATCCTATCTCCCTAGCTTCCTTTTTTATTTATCCTCACCCAAGAACATTGTTTTCATTGCTTTTAGAGAGAGAGAGAGAGAGATAGGGAGAGAGGAAGGGAGAGAGAAACATCCTTGTGATAGAGAAGCATCCCATATGCATCTGGACCAGGGATTGAACCCATAACCTTTTGGCTATGGGATAAAGCTCCAACCAACCAACAGAGCCACACAGGCCAGGGCTCCCTGGCTTCCTTTTTGACTGTGACAGTTTCTCAGACTTTCTTTGCTTTGATGATTTTGACAGTTTTGAGGATACTGGTCAGGTATTTTGTAGAAGGTCCTTGAATTGGAGTTTGTCTGATGTATTTCTCATGATTATATGGGGGTTGTGATATTGCGATTTATAGTGAGAAATTATATTTGATCTTCCCTGATTTTGCCACAGAACTCCTAAACCCCATGTAATTTCCTAAATGATGAAAGCTTCCTGATATTCATAACAAATGTGTAATTTGCCACACCTGAGTTTGTGTTAATGTGGTGACTTTTGGAAAGCCCTTAAGGATGAGGGCTTTCAACGTGCTAGTGGTGGGTTGGGACTTTTGCTCCCACTCTCAGCCTCTGGGGGAGTGGAAAGGGGCTGGAGACTGAACTCATTGCCAGTGGCCAATGATTTACTCAATTTTGCCTATGAAATCAGCCTCCACAAAACCCGAAAGGAGGCGGTTCAGAGACCTTTCAGAACCAGAACTACTCCATGTGCAAGGCCCCCAATCCCCATGGGGACAGAAGCATCTGACTATACTGTCCATTCCTATCTTTTTATATACTTTGTAATGAACCAGTAATCCAGTAAGTAAAATGTTTCGCTCAGTTCTGTGGGCAGCTGTAACAAATTAATCAAACCAGGAATAGGTCATTGGAATCTCTGACTAGCTAGTGGGTCAGAAGCACAAATAAATAGGACTTGTGACTGATTTCTGAAGTGGGGGTTGGGGAGGGGTCAGTCTTGTCGGACCAAACCCTCAATCTGTATGATCTGATGCTATCTCCAGGTAGCTAGCACTAGAATTGAATTAATAGCTTAGTGGTAGTGTTAAAATATACACATATCATAAACACATATACACATAAAATATATCACATCCTATGAAGGGTACATACCATCCATGACTTACCACAGATGTTACCCCTGATCACCTGGCTGAGGCCGTGTTTGTCAGGTTTCTCCACTGTAAAGTTGCTTCCTAGGCCTTTTCATACTGTGCTCTTTGGAAGGAAGGTTTATGGGGTGGGAGTTATGTCTTACTTCCTTCAGTGGGGAATAAATAATTTGGAATTCTGGGTGGGAGACTTATCTATTCTCCTTCATATATTTACCTATTGAAAAGAAATAAAAAGCACCATTAATTTATTTATATTAGTATAGATTCATTACTATTTAATAAAATCAAGTTAGTCATATATTTTGTTTAACTCCATAGATAAAAGAATTATCATTTTAATTCATGATCAACTAGAACATTATTTATGAGATATATCTCAATTTGTTTTCATAGAACACCTTCAGAATCTAGCATGTTATTTATACTTAAGCCACATGTCAATTTGGCTGTTAAATTTTCATCAGGAACACTTGATCCACATTTAAATTTTATAAAGTTTGCAATTGAAAAAGTAGGTCCCCATACTCAAGTAATTCTAAACCTATCCCAAAGTTTTCCAATATTTAAAGCAATTACTGAAAAGTCACTTTCCTTCAATATTTGTACCCATTTTGGCAAAATTGGTTCATCTTTTAAAGAATTGATTTGATATAATTTCAAATCCAAGTTAAGTAAATTTTACTAACTCTGTCATCTCAGTATTATTACTATTAATTCAAAGTGATGTTGTATAAATTGAAAAGCACCTTTATACAGGGTCTGGCACAAATAATGCCCCTTTTTATTACAAAATCATAAGCATGTAATTCTGTAATGTAACAATATCACACTCAAGCACACATGACATTTTAGGTGAAATGTTCAAATTAAAACTATAAATTACTACAACCATATTATTACCCTACCAACCACACTCTAGCAGGCCTTACTTCTGCCGGACCCTGTACTTATCACAGTGAACTAATCAGTATTGGACTTTTCCTTTTAGTTGTTGCAGCAGTTCATATAATCCGGTTGATTATAATTTAAATCTTTGAAATATTGAATCATATTAGAAACAACTGCAAAATAATTATTGAATTTTATTATGAAAAGTTTCTATTTCAACATGAATTCCCATACGAGATTGCTAGGTCACAAATGAGGTTTTACTTTCCTCAGAACATCAAATTTAGCTCATTTATATTCAGTGTCATGTCAGTGAGAAAACATAAATCACACTGTCATTTTTGTGGCATAAATCATACTGTCATTTTTTTGTCTTTGTTTATTTTATATTAGGGAAGCATTTCTTTTGTTTCAAGAAAATCTTGAATTAGAATTAACATAGTAAATCTTTGTAAAACTCTTCCTCAATTCAACTGGTGAGCATTTGTAAAGCATACAAGATCATTACATTGTCTTCTATTTCTTTTAGCAGTTTACAAACGGATGATTTCTCATAGCATTTGTGATTTACAGAATGATTTTAAGGAATTCATATTATGGAGTCTGCCTCAGAAAACTAATCACAGATACATTTAATATTTATTATACATCAGTACAAAACAATAGAGGCAACATCAGTCTCTTGTTTTGTAATTATAAAAAATTCTAAATTTTTTTGACCTATTATAGCTAGAACAATGTTTGTCATAATAGGAACTAATAAAGCTAAAATAATTTGATAGTTTAAAGATTCAAAAATATCTATTCTGTGAATTTAATTTTTAGCCTGGGAATTATCTATGGGATAACATTTCTTAGTATTTTGGGAGTCCTTTGAGACAAAAGATAACCAAATTATTAATCAGGCTGTGATTTGTATCATAAACTTAACTAAAACTAATGAAAAATACTTGCAATTTTTCAAATTTTGAATCAGTTACTTTTAAATATTGTTAATAAGATCTTGGATTCTATGAGCAATCATTTCATGGCTTAACTGAAGATCTTTTACTTTTTATAAAACATCTTTAAAGTTTTCCCTCATAATATTCTAATACTTTAATAACTGAAGCAATAACTTATTTCACCACATCTTCATCTAAAATTGGTGTTCTATTTTGTACAAGGATTGAAATCAGATTTACAAACTTAGATCCCATTGAAAAACAATTTAAAGTTTTATTGGACATTAAATCTAATTTCCATAAATTAATTTCACTGAATACATTTTGACTGTTTAAGCTTCTTATCACATATACAATGTATTTGCTGAAAATGTACCTTAAATTTGCCTACTTAATTGTGTGTGTGTGTGTGTGTATATTTACACCACAAAGAAGCAGCTTTTTTGTTACAATCTGCTGCAGGAAATTGCAATGCTCACTCTTTGTGAAAACTCTGACATCTTCTTCTAGTTTCTTTTTTTTTCTTCATTACTGTTATGGCCATAACGCCACATTCTGATTTCCACTTGATGTGGCATACGTATGCCATCATTTTAAATTAAAAAATTTGTGCATACTTATTTTTTGTACCAGAAATATAATTTAATTTTATTGTGATTAAAATAAATATTTCAAGTTAATTATCAAGTTATAGTGATTCCATAGGTATCACTATAACTTCTGCTGTCTGTTCAAAATATTCAAATAAACATACTACAATATTGTATCTGCCCATAGGAAAAAAAATCATTCAAAATGAATCAAGCCATTGACATTTATTAGATCAGTCATGCATTTATGTGTACACTAAAAATGATGCATGAGCCAGAAACGCACACTCTAATATAACTATTACATCTTATATAATGTACTGGTTAACGTAAAATATAATCCACTAAAACAACATAGTAGTGTTTAATGGAAACAAGTTTACACTTCTTTAATTTTTAAATTTAAATTAACTAAAGTTAAAATTAAAAATTCAATTTTTTGTATCTATCCCTCTTGAATTTTTAAAATATATTTCATTGATTATGCTACTACAGTTGTCCCTTTTCCCTGGTTTTATTCCCTTCCACCCTGCACAACCCCTCCTACCCACATTCCCTCCCTTTAGTTCACGTCCATGGGTTGTATTCTTTAATCACAATGACTCTATTGTAAATGTCAATAGCCAGGTGTGGTTAGTGACAAACATTAACACAGCAGCTCTGAGAGATAAAGTCTGAATGGTCTGACTTTAATTCCAAGGTCAAGGACTATGGAGAAGAAAGCCTTTAATCTGTTAACGAGGGCTTGAAAAAAATGACCCAAGATAATTTATAAGTCCTTTCTGCCTCAATATGTTTTCTTACATCAGAAATGTAGAGAAAAAAGGCTCCGAAGTATGTATCTATAAATCAATGGCAGTTAATAGTTGATTCAGCTCATTGGAAGTAAATTTCCCTTTCTTTTAATAGCAGACCTCATTCTAAGGCAGGAGATGTATGATGCCAGACACGCATTAGTGGGTTTTAGGTTGTAAAAGAGAAATTTGACCTGCCCTGTGAATGGATGAGGATGGAGAGGAGGAAGGTTTTGACCCACTATTCAGAAGGACCTCATAACTATCAGAGCCAGACAATGATAGGACATGCTGCCTTAGTTGGGCTCAGGGTCTCTGTCACTGGACTCATTCAACTAGAAATTGAATGTAGAATTTAGGGCATTCCAGCATAAGATGAGAGAGTAGGCCCGATAACCCAGAGAGACTCCAGTTTTTAGATTCTGTGGGTCAAAGTAGGAAAAGCATAATTGGCTTTCTTTTATTTTTAGTTTAGGAGGTTACGGGTGTTACGAGGTATTTGTGTTCTTTTTTCAGTCTATGGAGTGGGTGGTGTTTTCATATTCCATCCCAAATCCTAACAAGCAGAACTGTTCTGGCCAGAGAGATAAGCATGATCCTTTGACAATTTCTCTATTGACAAATACATGACTCACTTTGACTCTGTTCATGGATTTATACTCTTCTCACGCCCAGAGAAGATTTAAAGCCAACACTGTAAAAACAATATACTCAGGCACTTTAGAAAATAGGGCTAAACAAAGGATTGTGTTTGGGTAAAATAGTTGTTTCCAAAGAGAGAAAAATCCACCTGCCCTCTGTCTTTTTTATAAGATTGATTGGTGACTTGAGCCCAAGGTGTTTAAATTTGAATCAATAGTAGGTTAATGACACAAGATTATTACACTTTTAAAACATAGTTGCAGATTAAATTATCTGAACACTGTAGGAACTCACCCATCCTTGAAGCACTATTTCTAAATGTAAATGAATAGCCAAAGTCAAAACAGATGAAAGCAACATGACAAACTTAAATTAATTTTTCCCAAATGCACAGCGTTTTCACATATTTAATGGATTTAATGCACAGCCGCTCTAAGCAAAAATCTGCTTTCGTAGACAACCACATCAAACCTAACTTAATATAATTAAAATTGTTTACTGCTACCATGCGAGTAATGTAAGATGTGTTTAATTCATTGATTTACTCTAAGGGTCTCAAGGTATTATTTTAGAAATAACATTTCAAAGTGGTGTTTTACATTTAGAGTGTATTCCCTGTTTACCCTTCCAGAATCAACAAGACATGGATATTGGGCTGGGTGATGTCCAATGCCACGCTCTTCACAATCTGTAATTTCCAATATTTCTTCTATCCATGCCTCTTTCATAGAGCAGTGTACCTTGTTTTACACCCTGCTTTGGTTCCCCACACTATATCAAGCAGATCCATAAGGGACGGTTCCTATTCTCCTGATTACCCAGAGAGACACACACATCTCCACAGGATGAGGCGGAGACAGTGAGACACTGCAGAGCCAGAGAGGGGTAAGACAAGCCACCGTCACGGAGTGGCTGAGTCCCCAGAGGGAGACAAGCAGAAGTTAATACTGACAAAGTGACAGAAGCCTGGATTCTTTCTTGGCCACTCTTTTCTCCTGTTGTTACAATGAGTGCTCAATGTCTGTCCAGGAATTTAGCACTCACACCCCATGGGATTCTTTCCAACATCCAGATCCTTCTTCTCCCCTTCCCATCTCTCTTTTCCTCTTCACCCCTCAGGTAAGTCTTAACTACTCAACCAAGATTTCTTTCCATTCAAGAAGTTCTGCCTTTGCTCTATATTTCTAACTTTTATTCTTAAACCAAAAAGGCAGGTAGCCTCCTAATCTCTCTCACACACTCCGATTTCTCACTCTCCTTTATTTTTTACTTTCTTCCATGGCACACAGCCCTTTGCTAATTGTAACCCCTTAGTGGTTTATTCTTTGGATTCCCAAGTGAATTATCAGATTTATAGGCCATCATAAAGATTGATAAATTGAAGGACCAAGTCCCAAGAATTTAGTGAAATACATTTCCTTGGTGTTGACTATGAGGTTGAAAAGGATCTGATCAGAATAACTTAATTGGATAGAGAAAGAATCAATGTACAGTGTTGAGGTGAGACAAAGCCAATAGAGAAAACAAATCTTAAATTAGGATGGGGTACACTATGGGGTGCTAGCCATTAAGCTGAGACAGAGAAGGAGAGATTTAGGTGAACTATTTAAGAACCCACTCATTTTGTTTTTATTCAGCAAATATTCACTGAGTTTTCATCTGCGTCAGCCCTGCCCTATGAAGCTTACTGTTTGGTATAGAAGACAGGCATGAAATTATATATATTATATATATATATAAAATATATATTATATATATAATCTTGTTAACAATTTATATACTATATATAAAACATATACTACATATTATATGTATATTATATATATGGTTATTTTGTTAACAATCTTGTATCTTGGAAGGCACAGTAGTACTTGGAGCAGGGGGAGAATTGTAGTCAGGTGGTCCTGGTACAATCCTAACTCAAATTTAGCTGTGTTGTCTTGAGCATGTTATTCAATCTTCCTGAATCCACTTGCCAAATTGAAAGTTGACAACAATCTACTTCACATTATTGTTCTAAATGGTCAATGAAATAATTTATGAAAAGTGTCCAGTAGAATAGTGGCATATAATGTAATAAATGAATCTTTGCTGAAATAATGACAGCACTCAGAGACACTGAAACCTGAAAAGCCCGTGTCTGTGCTGCCTGCACCTACCAGACCCAGTAAGCAGAGACAGGGATTGAGTCTCTATGGCTTCACTCAGATGGCTGGCGATCTGAGAAGACAGGGGGTTTGTGCCTTAGTCTTATATTTCCTTTCAAGCCAGCCTTTTTTAACAAGGGGGCAAAAGTGCAGGTAAAGGGTTTGGAATTCAAGGGGAAAAAGTGTAGGTAAGGGATTTAGAATTCAGGAAAGAGGTTAATCAGATAAAAACTGCAGTCTGGCAATTTCCGTAACATCCTTTCATCCACGGGCCAGTGATTTTCTTTACCTGTGTCCTGGGTGGTGGACTGTCTCTCCCTGGAGCTCCGTGGCTCCACCTTGATGGCTTATGGTCTCTCCTGGGGCACAAAGGTCAATCGCTTGCGTTCTCCTGGGGGAAGGAGGCTGACGGGAGAGAAAATGCAGACCACCTTAACAAATATCAGAAATTATTATTTTGAGTGTATTTCTTACACCACTCCAAGTGATTTTAAACTACTTGGGTCTGAAAATACTTGAAAAAACTGTCAAACTCAGAGAATGCGGCGATGAGTGACATAGTACATTAGTTAGCTATTACTGTTACAGAACAGACACACGCAGGTTCGTTATGTCTGCCACCTTATGGAAAGATGTCTCTCAAAGCCAGAGATTTGTGAAAAGGAAAGGAAATGTTTATTTAATGCTATACAGAGTTAAAATAGCGACCTAGCATCTTCATTAAAATATCAAAGTCTTTTAGGATACCCACAGACACCCACAGTGCTTCCTATCTCCCTCTGCCCTAAATCAGGGTACCATAACTCAGGAAGAGAAGTACACGTCCAGTATCCAGGCTCTTGACACCGCTCAGCTGTGTCGTCATCCACGCAGGATCTCTAATTAATCCAAAGCCATGTGGCACCTTCTCATGGCCTACTGGCAAGAGTCCTTTCCCCCTTCTTACAGGCAAAATCTCTCTTGCTCCCAGGCCACACAGCCAAAGGGAGCACCCCAAAGCTGTGTGGTCCTTCTACTAAAGCTGTGGGGAAGGGGTCCCCGCTCTGGCAAAACCTCGTGGCTCTCCCTCTCCACTAAAGCTGTGAGAGGGTCTCCACTCTACCGAAGCCACGTGGCCTCCCCTTCACCTAAGTTGCAGGGAGGGGGTTGCCACTCGGGCTAAGCCGAGTGGTGATTCTCTGCTAAAGCCACCTGGTGATTCTCCCTCACAGGGCTGCGAGGGTCCTGACTCTGGTGAAACCATGTGGATCTCTCTTAATGGCTGCTACATCCAGGTTTAAATCCCCCACGCCAATCCTCCTCTGTACCCCCACTTCCAACTCCTCCTACAATCAGTTACACCTGCCAGCATTCCCGTATTATTCCAAGTTTACTGGGCTGCCATCGTGAGTCTGGGCAGGTGTGTCCCCATTTTCTGGAGACAATCTTCTCCAAGTTCCCATGCAGATGCTGTAACTTGGGGTTCCTCCCCCAGTCACGCCATGCGGGGGGAGTCCTTTCCATCCCCCTGGCTCAGAGCATGGCCAGAGCTATTTAACACATCTAAATCACCAGCCAAAGGCTATAGATATGTTAAATGACCATACCATGGATTAGCAGCTCTGCATGTCCCTGCTCCATGTGTCCCTTTCCCCAACTCATACCTGTGGGGGAAGGAGTAAGGACATCTTCTATGTCCCTCTAATATTCCCTGGACACCCTGAGTTCTGGGCCCCATTCCAAATCCCTATTTTTGCCCCCGCCCCCTCCTGGCTGCACCCTGTATCATTACTGCCTAACAAACTATGCCAAAAGTCAGTAACTTAACACAGATTATTTCTTCCCACTCATGTGTCTACTGCCCAACTGGGGGTCTGCTGCTGTAGGTTGAGCCCAGCTAGGCAGCTCTGCTTCAAGCTGAGGGTCCAGCTGAACTTGACTTTTTGATATGGGTTATGCTCACTTTTGTTGCCTGTATATTCTTTGTTAGGCACAATATGAAGGGACATCAGCTGCTCAGTGAAAGATCCTTTTCATGACAATTGCAGAGACCTGAAAATAAAACAGAAATACATGCTGCCCTTAAAACATAAACCTGGCCTTAGCACACTGTCACTTCTGCCCATGAGCCACTGGCCAAAACTAACACACAACCAGATCCCAAGTCAAGACGCAAGGAGATAAACTCCACTTTTAGAGAGCAAGAGTCTGCATTCTCACTTGGTAAAGATTCTATCCAAAAGCAGGATAGGAGTTATGTGCAAGGCAAGTACACTCACATCCAGTTTTTAATACTTTTTCACTACATAGGTTAAAAGGGGAAGAAGGAAAAAAATGGTAAGAAGTGTTATGGAATTACAAATTTCTCCATGAAATATATATGAGGTCTGTCCGAGAACTGTTTGCACAACATTGATGTAACCTGACAGCCAAGGAGAGTGGACTGGAATGTGCATGTGTGAACAATGATGACTTCACTGTGCTGGTCAGTGTGGGTGGTAGACGTAGTTGAGTGAGTGTGTGCACTGTGTGGCTGTCGCATTCAAAATGACTGAGTGAGTAGAGTGATGAATCTGCCTCAAATTTTGCATTAAGCTTGAAGATTCCTCCATGGAAACTGTTAGGATGATTCAGAAGGCTGCAGCTATGGGCAACTGGTGACTGGCAGCTTCATCATGAGAAAGTATTTGCTCATGCATTACGTCTCGTGCAGAGTTTTTTGGTGAAACATCAAATCACCCCAGTGACTCAGCTCTCCTACAGCCTAGATTTGATGCCCTGCAACTTCTGCTTTTCCCAAAACTAAAATCACCTTTGAAATGGAAGAGATTTCAGACCATAGGTGAGATTCGGGAAGATAGGACAGGGTAGCTAATGGTGATTAAGAGAACTGTGTGAGATCCCAAGGTATGTACTTTTAAGGGGACTGAGGTGTCATTGTCCTGTGTACAATATTCTTGTATCTTCATTATTGTTCATATTACATGGCTGCATACTTCTGGACAAACCTTGTCTATTAATAGACCTTACAGAGTTTTGAAAGATTCCCTTGCTCAGTTGTTAAGCACTCACTACCGGATAGTATTTTGAACCTTTCAAAATAAACTGTTTCAGTGAAGCTGAAATGTACTAATTTTGAATACTTAGCCATCTGGAGCATTAGATGTTTAATTACAGCTAAAAACTCATGAATGAACAGTGTGAGGCAATTTTTCTTTCCAGTGGATCCCAATTTCTTTGTCTTTACTCTCAGGAGAGAGAAAAAGGAATATGCCAGTGGTCATATTGTGCTTTTTCTTGGGGTTTTTCTTTTATTTTTTTCATTTTACATAAACTTATCTTAAAAACATTGTCAAACCATACCATGATCCATGTTTCTTTCTTATAAAACATCAACTACAAATGCAAGCCTCTCTATTACGTACAATAACAATAGTCATAGAAAAGTACTTTATTTTATTGTGTCAACTGCATTTAGGGTCAGTTTCCTTGATGCTTACAAGTTTTATATTTCTTTTGGAGCATATTCCCCCCTGTTCAATCTATGAAATACTCTTAATAACTAACCACAGTTATAAAATAAAGCAAAATTATAGTTTTATTTTCAGCATGAGAAACAACATCAGTCTATAATAATTAAGTTAAATATTTAAAATTTAAGAGGTTTGTAAAAACATTATCAAATGTGATGCTACATTTAAAATATTTATCATTCACAAAATTATAGGTTTTAGGAATCTCATTTTCCCATTCTTTTCTAAACATACTAAAGGTCAGTAAAGGCCAACTCGGTAAATGCTGTTAAATGAACCTAAGGTATGTTAAGTCCAGCTCAAATAGTGTAGAACTTGCACATTTAGTTTAAGACCCTTCATTGTCATTGAAGAGCTTGCAGTCTGGTTGAAAAGCAGAGAGACTGGTATGAAATAGTCAACTGCAAATCTTGTCGTATATTATATGCTCCATTCTTCTGTACTAAAGGTAACTTCCCTTTCTCCACCCTATTTTAATTAGGTCTGCCCTCACTGTTATTATCTTTCATTGTACCTTGTTTATGTCCGTCAGAGCACCTCTGACAGCTGTGATTCTGTATCTGTGTGCTTGTTTATTGCCTGCTGTCCGAATTAGATTGCAAGCTCCAATGGCAAGTGCCTTGTCTGGTTCATCTACTGATAATATCTACTGATAAATACCTGGTGCTCAGCATTGGGGTCATCATCTATGAATACTGTTGAATGGATGACTAAATGAATGAATGAAAGAATGAGTGAATAAATATCACTGAGTGTGTAAAGATAGAAGATTTTAGTTTGATTTCATGTGTTAGATGGAAGACATGTAACTTAGGTTTCGTTCTTGTTTAGATGTAGTGTGCTAGATGGTAGGGAAATGGGCAGTTAGCAAAGTAGTCATGGAAAAATGTGAGGAACCACCTTCTTCTCCACTGCCCAGAATATCTAGGCACTGGGTCAGCTGTAGAGACAGAAGTCCATACTTCAAGGAGCAGAGGCTGACACTGTGTCCACCCTGGTCTCAGACTTCTCAAAGGTGGCTCTTGGGGAGTTGCCTGTGTAATAATAACAGCACCTTATTACTGAGAATGAATCATAATAGCAGCTACTATCTACAACACACTTTTCATTATGCCATGTTTTGTGGTTAACTGCTTCTGCAGTGTAATCTCTAGATTCTGAACAATAGCCCTGAGAGGTAGGTATTACTGAACCCATTTTACACTGAGGGGACTATAGATCAAGAGAGGCTATATCGTATTGAAGTGTTTCTGTTGGGATTTGAACCCAGTTCTGTCTATAAGAGTGCATGCTCTTAGCATACTCCTTTCTCAAGGAAAGAGAAAGAAAATAAAACCAGCGTCTAGTTCTTTTTCTGATGGATTGTTTTATTTCCTTTTTATATTGTGCATGAAACAACTTTGGGACAGGCATTCATTCATTCTTTTAATCAATAACTATAGAATTTCTAGGCTCTTTGAGATACAAAAATTTACTCATTCGCCTAGTCAACAAATAGTTGCTGGACATGAAATGTGCCAGGCACAGTTCTAGGACCTTATCATTTATCAGAAAATAGCAAAGATCCTGCACCCACATGAAACTTACATTCTAGGTAGGGAGACAAACCATAATCAATAAACGAAATAACTAACAAGTGAATTACATTGTGTTTTTAAAAATACAATAAAAATAAATTTAAAAATATATTAACTGGAGAGGAAAAACCAAAGGTTAAGGAGCCTTGCTGAGGAGATGAAGGCAAGAGAAAGGCCAGGTTGCACATTTAAGCAGGGAGTTCAGATGGGCCTCAGCAAGAAAGTGACATTTAAACAAAGATGTGAAGGAAGTAGGGATTGAGCTCTGTTCATCTCTGGGGGTTGGGGTGGAGAGAGATTATTCCAGGTAAAAGGAACAGTTAGTGCACAGGCCTTAATGTGGCATAAAGACATACAAATACAATAAAGCCACTGCTTTCCAGGAGTTCACATGCTTGTGGTGAAAAAGCTAAACAAACAAACAGACAAAGTAATTATAAATAATTGTAGTTGAGGCTAATAAGTAGTAAGGAGAAGGTGTGTGCCTGGTGTGAGGGTAGCAAAGAAACAGAGGAACTGACAGCCTAGAGGCAATTGGTCATGCCTTACAGAAGAGGTGCAGTTTTCATTTCTTTTGTTAAACATAGGAAGTTTTCTGATTGATTGGGGAGGACTAACAGGAAGCAAAGAAGAAGCTCAATGGAGCGTTGCATATTCAGGAAGCAAGAGGTACATTCCCCAGTGCCTGAAGGTGGTCAGGGGTTGATGGGTTGGAAAGGTGAATTAGGGTAAGAAGGTAAAGAGTCTTGCTTTCTAGGACATTTAACATCTTGATGATGATGTGGAAGTCCTGAAGGATTTAAGCAAATACAACTCTTGGGAAGTTAAGAAACTTATAGGAATGGAGGACATCTGTAATAGTGTCAGCATTAAAAAACAAAAAAGAAACTTACAGGGTCCCAGAGCTACTAAGTAGTGCAGCCAAGATTTAAGCCCAAGCTTGTCTGACCTTTAAATCCAAGATGACACCAGAATTCCCCCTGCCTGTGCAAGGGTGTGATGTTGTTAGTCACTGCAGAATAGTTTACTTTGTGCAGTGGGGGATGTTCTTGGCAGGGGAAACTGGTAGTCTGTGGTCAGTGGAAGGGGAGACTTATCTTTGGGAGTTGCAGAATCCACTCTGCCTAGAACTCTACTTTTTCAAGGAACCCCAAAAACATGTCACCGGTTGTTTTACCAATGGTTACATCATAGACATAAATGGCCACTAATATTTTTCACTTTTAAGATCTGAAATATACTTATGGTGTCATAAGTATATTAAGTGACTTCATTGAGTTTACCCAGCCACCTACTCTCAGATCTGGATGAGAACATGGCTAAATGATCTCAAATAAAAATACATGAATGTATCCAGTTGGCAAGAGTATGTTGGGCCCTGTTTTTAGGAGTTAGAACTACATGTACTACAACTACATGCTGAATGAGCTTAAGCTTGGTGATTTAAATTTGAAGGTACATTGAAATTAGATGAAGAAAGGACTTCCAGTCAAGATGGAGGTGTAGGTAGACACACTTTGCCTCCTCATGCAATCACAGAAAGAATTACAATTGTATCTCAAAACATCTAAAAGTCAGAATTGTCAGAAAATTGAGCTTTATGGAAGTATGACAACCAAGGATTTAAAGAAGCCACATTCATCCAGATGGGTAGGAAAGGTAGAGTCACAGAGGTGGGTGGAGAGGCACAGAGATGCGATGTGGTGCAGAGAGGTGGCAGTGGCAGTGGAACAGGTGGTCCCACACTCACATGTAGTGGATAAAAATTGGGAAGGATACATTGGGAGCGAGTGATCCTAGCCCCAGGCCAGACTGCACAGGCCAGGGTTCCAGTGCTGGGGAGATAAATCTCTATAACTTCTGGCTGTAAAAACCAGTGGGGGTTGGCGTGGCAGAAGAAACTGTTGGATTTTCAGGAGAGTCTGTTTAAAGGTCCTGCATGTACTTAGATTGTACACAAATGCAGCCACACTGGGATTCAGCACTGGGGCAACAGCAGAAAGGGTGCCAGCTGCATACAGGAAGTGGGTGAAGTGACTGGAAAAGAGGCAAGTGCCAGGAAAACCTCTAGAAGCCAGGCAGCAGCACTGTCCCCTCTCTGAGCTCTCCCCCAACATAGAGTCACAAAGTGGTAAAGCTGATTGCCCTGCCCTGGCAATTACCTAAGGATCTGCCCCACACAATTTGTAGGTGCCTTTTCTAAGACAGGGAGTCAAAGCAGCTCTACCTAATACAGAGACAAAAACAGGGAGTCTGCCAAATTGAGGAGACAAAGAAATATGGTCCAAGTGAAAGAACAGAACAAAACACCAGAAGAACTAAATGCAATGGAGATAACCAACCTATCAGATGCAGAATTCAAAGCATTGGTGATAAGGAGCTCAAAGAACTCACTGAATATAGCAAAAACCTAAGGGAAGAAATGAAGGATACACTAAATGAAATAAACAAAAAACTGCAGGGACCCTTAGATGGAAAAGATGAAGCCAAGAATCAAATCAATGATTTGGAACACAAGTAAAGAAAAAGCATTCAATCAGAACAGCAGGAACCTCTGCTTAGGAACAGCTAGGCTAAGCTTAGGAACCTCTGGGACGACTTTACAAAGCTATTATTACATGAAATGTTAAACGGACTTATTTAAGAAAAAGAAGATCAAAACTATGAACCTTAAAAGGGCAACAGCCCTGGCTGGTGTAGCTCAGTGGATTGAGCGTGGGCTGTGAACCAAAGGGTCACTGATTTGATTCCCAGTTGGGTACATACCTGGGTTGCAGGTCAGGTCCCCAGTGGGGGCCACGTGAGAGGCAACCACACATTGATATTTCTCTCCCTCTCTTCCCCTCTCTCTAAAAATAAGTAAATAAAATCTTTAAAAAATAAAAAAAATAAAAGGGCAACAAATTCACAACCATCAACAACTGAATCGAAAAAAAAAAAAAAAACAAACTAAGCAAACAATAGAACAGGAACAGAATTAAAAATATGAATATAATTTGGAGGCTTATCAGCCAGGAGGGGGATGAGGGAGAATGGAGGAAAGGGTACAGAGATTAAGAAGCCTAATTGGTAGGTACAAAATAGACAGGAGGATGTCAAGTGTAGTATAGTAAATGGAGAAGTCAAAGAAGTTATATGCATGATCCATGGACATGAACTAAGAGGGGGGATTGCTGGAGGGAAAGGTGGTACTGGGAGGAGCATAATCATTAAATAGCATAATCAATAAAATAGATTTAAAAAAGAAATTAGATGAATGAATATTGCATTAGTTATACAAGGTAATCATAGCTCGTTTTCATTTTCTGAAAAGGTCAATGTATAAGGTACGGATATAACATTGTTTTTTGCAGAGATGCTTTTACATCATGATGGTTAAAGAAAAGTAATATATTAGTCTGAATTTGAGGTCTTGATTTATTAATGTAAGTGTGAATATACATAAGTTTAAAGTAAGTCTTAGAATATTTACATCATCCCTACTGTTTTTCTATTTCTTTTTTCTTTGCTTTGGTGTGCATGGGTGTGATGTGTGTATTCTAGGGAAAGATTAAGGAAAGTATCAAATTTTCAGATATACTTTTTTAAACTTAATGTAATCATGCTTGTTATTAGTTGTGGAGAAAAAATGTCAGGGACCCAAGTATGCCAGTAGATTGAGGGGGAGGAGTGCAGCTGGAGTAAATGGAGGTTTAAAAAGTAGATCTCTAAAATTCAGGCACTCGAAGAATAAAACATTGATCTCTTTCTCACAAAAGGCTCAGGCTGGGATTTCAGGCCCAGGGAAGCTCTCCCCGAGGCCTTACATCATTGATGCATGCATCCTGAGTGCTGCTGTCACGGTCAGCCTGGATGGGGAAGGAACTTGGAGGAGCACACTTGGATATTGTTTATGGGCCAGTTCTGGATGTGGCACACAAAATTCTGGTACTGTGCCCAGGGAGAGAGAGCAGGCATAAGCCACAGCTAACTGCAAGGGAGGCTGGGAAATGCAGCAAATGCCCAAACAAGGAGAGAATGTATTCCGATGCATAGCTAGAGGACTCTGCCTTAACTAGTGACACCTTTTTATTATTTTCTTATATGCGGACTGCAGAATGATTACAGTAGCAAAAAAAGCACCCCCTTTATTTACCACAGATTCTGTGTACTAAATAATCAGACTCATGAACTCTCCAGTCCCACAACTTAGTATCAGCTTGCTTGACTTACATTTCTCACTTTATTAGCTTTCCCACGATTTACATCAACTGAATATTTTTCATTCACATTCAGGGTGATACCAACTGACACTTATTAATCAGTGATTCTCAAACTTCATCAGGTTAAAATTAGAGTTGTTTTTTAACCTCAGGTCAGAATCACCTGGAGGGCTTGTTAATATACAAATTGCTAGGCCTCCTGTCTGATTTTGTAGGGCTGGAGTGGGACCTGATTATTTGTATTCATAACAAATTTCAGGTGATACTGAATCTGTGCTTGGAGTCCACACACGTTTACAGCCACCTCCCTAGATGCTACTGGGACACCTGAGCTTTCCTCTGCGTTCTCTCCCATGTTTTTACCTCAAAACCAGTCTTGTCTGAGCACAAACGGACTTGAAGATTTCTGCCCACCTTCTGTAAGGCAAAAATGAAGTCCTCTTTGAGCTCGTAAGTGTTTTTGGTAAAATGTTTTACTTTGGGATTGTGTTTTCTGACAAAGTTTAATTGGAGGGGTAACTGTGCTGTGATTTATTGCAGGTCTGAGGGTAACTTGTTCCTTTCCACTCCACACCCCCAGACTTTTTTTTTTTTTGCTTCGGTTTTCTTGTCTCACTGCCTAAATTCAGGTGTTGCTTGAACTCTGGCTCACATGCGATATTTAAATAGTCTTACTCAAAGCCTGCAATATGTTCCTTTCATCTCTCTTAGAAAGGCGAAATACAAGTCATCATTACTCGGGAAGTTGTGATTGTTGTATCCTATGCCTGGCTGGTCTGGGACTTTTAAGCAATGTTTTAAAGTTAACAACCTAATAATCTTTAGGATAAGTAAAAGAACGATATGCCTACAGTGATTTTTTTTATGGTTCGACATCTTGGTTTCCATTCATTATTTGAAAGAGTGTGCTTATTATTCGTACTGCAGGTTGCCTATATAACCCAGCACTAATCATATGTTAAACACGTGGTTACTTTGTTGTTCCCCACATAGCTATCTGAGGGAAATAGGATTCCACGGGAACCACAGTCTTATCCTTTGGCCCACTTGGTCTACTAACTTCTTTTGGTGGTTTACAGTAAAACACAACAGGTACTAAATCAGCCTGGGGCAGGAAAGTGCAAAACAGATTTGAGACATCAGTTGCAAGTCTTACAGATAATTAACTCCGCATGCTTTAGGTGGATTTGTACCAAGTGTTTGTCTGCCCATGCCGAGAAAAATAGTACTTTGTTCCTTTCATCAGTGGATCTCAAAATTCTTCATAAACATTAATTAATGCTTATCACACACCCCAGCATCCCTATTCCAGATGAGGAAACTGAGCAACAGGAGCCAGCAAAGTCTTTTACCTACAGCCCTGAGGCTGGGTGCAGTGAAGTTTTGAGCTCAATGCTCATTTTGGTCTCTTGATCTTGGGGGTTGTTCTTCTTCCTGTTGATAGAACAGCTAGCACCACATCTTACACTTTGACAAACAAGTCTAGCCCTTGTATTAATTTAATCTGTTCAAAACACAACAGTAACAACAAATGGAAATTTAGGAAAGATTTTTATATTTTGCACAGGTGTAAACCTTGAAAGGAGTGTATGTGTGAGCACATTTATGTGCAAGCTTCTGAAGATGTATTCAGTCTTGAGATGGGATTATTTCTTGCTTAGACAGCATTCTATAGGAGTTGTTCAATTGATTACTCTCTCCACAGGGTACTTTGCCCCAGCCTTGAGGGAGGGGCTATACCTCAACTCTGCTTTCCACAGGACAAGTAGCTTTTCCTCCCTGTGGGGAAGGGGGACTACAGCTAAATGCAACTTCATACCATGTATTCACCAAGTGCTAACAGCTGGTATTCCCAAATACCTCCCTGCACAGCAGGTGCCTGGCCCAGTCTGCTTGTCTACCACCTGCAAGTCTGCTCTCATGCTTGTCTTATAGAAAGGGAGAGCAACAGGTGGGTGGAGTTCCTTTCCTGGAGCATACCTCCAGTGTGGCCCAACGTGGTCTCAACTGTACTCAGCCAGGCAGGCCCTTCTGCAGGGAGACACATGCACTTGTTGACCCTTCTTCTCTGAGTTATAGCCTGCTCTGTGAAACATTGCCAGTGTTTGCCTGAGCCCTTTGTACAACATGCCTGCTCCGGGCAGGAGAGTCTTCATTCTCAGTGACGTCCTCAGTACAGTACTGGCATCTACACTATATCGATAGTGGGAACATTATTTGCTTTTGTTGAGAACTTTTTGAAGATGACAAAAGAATTATCAAGAGAGTCTAAACTCTGAAGTGTTCATTTTATAGGGCAGCAGCAGAAGCATAATATATGCAATTAACATTTCATACACACACCCACATTCAATGGTGGATATTGATCAGCCTTAGGTTCTCCTTACAGAAGGTCTCCAGAAACCTCTACTGAGGTGGCAGTAAACACAGTTGTTGCTTTCCTGCAACCTGTGCCTCTTTCTTTTTGCCTTAGATGTGGGTTTCTCCTTCTGTGGCTCAGGTCACTGCTGTTCTATGCTATTCTGTAAGATGATGTGGGATTTTTATTACTGCTTTCCTGTTATTTTGGTGGAAATCAAATGATAGTGCTCGTTGGAATTATCTAGACTCAATTTCCAGTTTCCTGGCCCTACCCTCAGAGGTACAGATTTAAAAGGTCTGGGATGGGGCCCAACATGGCTGTGTTTTTAACAAACATGCCTAGGTCTTTCCGAGACATACGGTCCCTGGACCACACTTTGAGAAGCATTAGTTGCTTTAGGGTTGGGTTTTTTTTTTTTTTTTTTTTGCATTTGAAATCATTCCAAGTTTATTTTGAGTGGGGTTTTTGCTAAAGCTTTACTCTATAAAATGCTAGTTGCCTACTTGGTTAGATGAACACCAAAGAATAGCTTTAGGTGGTTAACTAGTCTCAAAGCTTCCTCTCTCGATCTCTCCTGCCTTTGATCTCTTTCCCCTCAGGTAATCTCTCTCCTATCACAAGGGTAAAGGATAGAATGTATAATGTTTAGGAAGCATACATTATAGATAGGAGTCCTAATTAAAAAGAAACCTCCCCATTACAAATGGTTCTGTATAACACCATCAGGCACCCCTCAGGTGGCAAGTATAAATAACTAACATTTTATTATTTAAAATAAATAATACAATTATCATTAATAATTTTAATTTTATTATTTATTTTCTTAGGAAACTTCATTATCTATCAATCAAAATGATGTCTCCTCTCTGTACACATGTGTAATATGTACATTATTATATCATATATGATAGAAAATTAAAGGGCATTCTAAGTTTTGCAAGTTGAATTCCTGATGTTATTGTCTTCTGAATCATCCCACTCTCATTCCCTTTTATTGCCACTAGCCCTGTGCAGTGACCACACCTGCCAGCGATTTAATTCTAAGTCTTTAGTAGGTCGTTCACTGCCAGTTTATGTCAGTGAAAAACAGTAAACAAGAAGATTGACACTGATGGTTTCTCAGCATGGAAGCTATGAGAGCTCAGGCCGCCATAACAAACACCATAGACAGCGTGGCTTAAAAACAGAAATTTATTTCTCACAGTTCTGGAGGCTGGGAAATCCAAGCTAAAGTCACCAGCAGATTTCTGGCTGTATTCTCACCAGGCAGAAACAGGAGAAAGCTATTGTCTCTTCTTATAATGGTAGCAATCCCATCATGACCACCCACATAATTTAATTATTTCCCACAGGGGGTGGGGGATGTGAGGGGGTGGGGGGCCCTTCTTTTAATGCCGTCACTTTGGGTATTAGGTCTCAATACAGTCCATGGCAGCAGCTAATCCTGTGCCTTGCTTTAGGGATTGCAAACTATGACCTGCAGGCCAAGTAAGGCCCACCACCAGTTTTTATAAATAAAGTTTTATGAAAACATAGCCACCCTCATTTACTTACATGTTATCTACGGTTGCTTTTATGCTACAAAGATCGTGTGGCTCACAAAACCTGAAATGCATATCATCTGGTGCTTAAGAGATGAGTTTGCTGACACACTGTGGTATATAGACCATTTCTGTGGTCACTGTCCATGTGGAAAAAAATAGCATGATCATAAATAAAATTTGACCCTGGGGGGCACTGTGTGTTCTATGAGCTTTTCTAAAGTTTTGCATTTAAAGTACATTTGCAATACTTTACAAAAATGTACCGTTGTGAATGCCTTGAAAGATATCTTACAACAGGGCTTTCTGAGTGGTAATCTTCAAAAATCTATTAACCTTTAGATACGACTGTTTTTTTATTACAAAAATGTTTGGTAAATAATGGGATGAAAGTTATCCTTTAAAAAATTGTTCTGTAGAATCTCTTAGAGCTTAATATGCCCCATCTCTAACAAGCAAAGATAGCATGGAGTATTTTCCAAATTTATTTAACCAAAGAGTAATTTTTGAGGACCACTGATTGATTGATTGATTGACTGATTGATTTTCTGCTTTTTTTTTTTTTTTGGTGGGGAGAATGGTTTGGGAAATGTTGGCCTAAGGTGAGCCCTTCATTCTTTTGTTACAACACGGTACTAAATAAGCATGACGTGTGTTCATGCACATTTGGGTCAGAAAATCCTACCCAATTTGTTGTAGCTCTGCTCACCTAGTTGAAACACTATTAATTTATGTCTTCAGAGTCTATTTCACACCATTCCAATGACTGGAACTGCTCATTCCAATTGTTTTTAAAAACTTGCTGTTAAAAATGGCCCTGAAGACTGCCTCCAGAGGTTGTTCAATTATTTAAGATGTTGATGCAGAAAAGCAATATATCCTGGGGAAGACATACCATTAATTAATGTCTTCTGGCTAATCATTGTTCTTCTTGACATTTTATCCTGTCGTCAAGTTTGTCTAGTTTGTTAATAAATAAGGGAGAGTTTTGCTTCATTTAAGAAGCTGCAGTGATTGTGGTCTTCTGTACACACACACACACACACACACACAGAAGAGAGAGAGAGAGATGTTCATGATCTCATTATAAACAGAAAGCTTAGTTTTGTGTCCACCTTTGCTGGTGTGTGGGGGTGGAGGTCGTGGTGAGATGCTTGTGTGGAGCAGCACACTCCAAGCTCGTGCAGCGTTTTGGATTGCCAGGAGATTTACCTTTCAGTTCACCGGTGGGCTCAGTTCATGATAAATGTGTTTGGGCAAGATTCTTCCAGTCTTTTTTTTTTTTGCTTGTTTTTCTGTTTTTTTTGTTGTTGTTGTTTTGTTTTGATGGCTGTGGGGACTTTTATTGTTGATATCTTACCTTTTCCCTACTTTCAAATCACTTATTACACTCAGAACTGCAGTTGCAACTGCCCAGATTGATCATCTCAAACCACTGATTGAATCGGTGGCTCTGGGGTCAACTGTTACCTGTCTGTTCTGAGCCAACAGTTCCCCATGAGGTGGGATAAATTCCAGGGCCATTTATGAGATTTAAAATTAATACTTTTTCTGATTAATATATCCAGAAAGTGTTAAGTGAGCATTGAAACTGCTTTCTCCAAGCTACTTCAGGTGGCACTCTGGAGGCCTAAACACCAGGAGCTGTAAACAGGCAGGTGTGGAATGGGCAGCCTGACTCAGTGTCTCAGGATGGATTGTGTACAATTAATTTGCAAATCACAGCAGAGAAGTTCAGGTGTGTCCTGAGAGCTGAAGGGCCTCTATGGTGTTCCCACAAGTGAGCTCCTGCTCCTGGAAGCAGAGCTCTAACTCGTATTGGCTTCCGGTGCTGTATCCATAGGTGTTGGCCCACAGGTGCTTATGTGGGTCGGAACAGCAGTGACCAAAGGCAGTGGAAGTTCTTTCTTTCCCATGTCCTCTTCATGAAGAAATCGCAGCATTTTAATCAGGAATGGCATGTGCCTGTAGGAGTCTGATGTTTTTCTCATTATAATTCACACCTGTGCAGACCAGGCCCCCCTCCCTCAACACCGCCCCAGGTCATAAGCTCACCAAACACTGCTTGCTCACTGGTACTGTTTCTCTCTCAACTCTCCAATTTTGAATTTTTCCAGTGGCGTGTTGGAGCTGGCTTGTACTGGCTCAAAATAACCAATGTTGTGTACTTTCTTCTCAACGCCATTTTCAGAGTTGTCAGGGTGTTTGAAAACAGCCAAGGTGGTGTGTGTATTAATA
>PVKU01014478.1:0-22879 GCA_004027475.1 Anoura caudifer | reverse complement strand
CTCTTTTTATGAAGCCAGCATCATCCTAATCCCCAAACCAGATAAAGACACAACAAAGAAAGAAAACTTTAGGCCAATATCGCTGATGAACATAGATGCTAAAATTCTCAACAAAATATTGGCAAACCGCATTCAACAATACATTAAAAAGATCATACACCATGACCAAGTGGGATTCATCCCAGGGATGCAAGGTTGGCACAACATTCGCAAATCAGTAAATGTAATACATCACATAAACAAAAGCAAAGGCAAAAATCACATGATCGTATCAATAGATGCGGAAAAAGCATTTGACAAGGTACGGCACCCATTTATGATAAAAACACTCAGCAAAGTGGGAATAGAGGGAGCATTCCTCAACATAATCAAGGCCATATATGAGAGACCTACAGCCAACATCATACTCAATGGGCAAAAATTAAAATCTTTTCCACTAAGATCAGGAACAAGACAAGGTTGTCCACTTTCACCACTTCTATTCAATATAGTATTGGAAGTATTGGCCACAGCGATTAGACAAGAAAAGGAAATAAAAGGCATCCAAATTGCAAAGGAGGAAATAAACCTATCATTGTTTGCAGATGACATGATAGTGTACGTAGAAAATCCTATAGACTCGGCCCAAAAGCTGCTTGACCTAATAAATGAGTTTGGCCAAACAGCAGGATACAAAGTCAATATTCAGAAATCAAAGGCATTTTTGTATACCAACAATGAAAGAGCAGAAGCAGAAGTCAAGGAAAAAATCCCATTTGATATAGCAAAAAGAAAAATAAAATACCTAGGAATAAACCTAACCAAGGAAGTAAAGGATCTATACTCAGAAAACTGCACAACACTGAAGAAAGAAATTAAGGAGGACACAAACAAATGGAATCGTATACCGTGTTCATGGATTGGAAGAATTAACATCATTAAAATGTCCATACTACCCAAAGCAATTTACAGATTCAATGCAATACCTATCAAATTACCAATGACATATTTCACAGATATAGAACAAACACTTCAAAAATTTATATGGAATCATAAACAACCTCAAATAGCTGCTGCAATTTTGAGAAAGAAGAGCAAAGTAGGAGGGATCACAATACCTGACACCAGACTGTATTACAAGGCCACTGTAATCAAAACAGCCTGGTACTGGCACAAAAACAGGAACATGGACCAATGGAATAGAACAGAGAGCCCAGAAATAAACTCAATTCTCTATGGTCAATTAATATTCGACAAAGGAGGCAGCAACATAAAATGGAGTAAAAGTAGCCTCTTCAACAAGTGGTGTTGGGAGAACTGGGCAGCTACATGCAAAAAAATGAAACTCGAGCACCAGCTTACACCATACACAAAAATAAACTCAAGGTGGATAAAAGATTTAAATATAAACCGTGACACCATTAAAGTCCTAGAGGAGAACACAGGCAGGAAAATTTCAGACATTTCACACAGCAACATTTTTACTGATATGTCCCCTAAAGCAAGGGACATAAAGGAAAGAATAAACAAATGGGATCTCATCAAAATAAAAAGCTTCTACATGGCTAAAGAAAACAGTATTAAAATAAAAAGAGAACCAACTGTATGGGAAAATATGTTCGCCAATGATACCTCAGACAAGGGTTTAATCTCCAAAATATACAAAGAACTTACACGACTCCACTCTAAGAAGACAAGCAATCCAATTAAAAGATGGGCAAAGGACTTGAACAGACACTTATCCAAGGAGGACATACAGAAGATCCAGAAACATATGAAAAGATGCTCAATATCGCTTGCTATCAGAGAGATGCAAATTAAAACCACAATGAGATACGACTTCACACCTGTCAGAATGGCCATCATAAATAAAGCAACAAACAACAAGTGTTGGAGAGGTTGTGGAGAAAAGGGGACCCTAGTGCACTGTTGGTGGGATTGCAGACTGGTACAACCACTATGGAAAGCAGTATGGAATTTTCTAAGGAAACAAAAAATGGATCTACCTTTTGAGCCAGCAATTCCACTGCTAGGATTATATCCTAAGAACCCTGAAACACCAATCCAAAAGAATCTATGCACTCCAATGTTCATAGCAGCACAATTTACAATAGCCAAGTGTTAGAAGCAACCTAGGTGCCCATCAGTGAATGAATGGATCAAGAAACTTTGGTACATTTACACAATGGAATTCTATGCAGCAGAAAGAAAGAAGGAACTCCTACCCTTCGCGACAGCATGGATGGAGCTGGAGAGCATTATGCTAAGTGAGGTAAGCCAGGCAGTGAAGGACAAATATCATATGATCTCACCTTTAACAGGAGCCTAATCAACAGAACAAAGGGCGGGCACAATATAACCAAAGACGCTGAAATTGAGAAGGGGTTGATAGTCACCAGAGGGGAGAGGGGAGGGAATTTCAGGGGTAAAGGGGGAGTTTGGAGCAACAAGTATGAAGGTCACATGGACAAAACTAGCGGGGGTGGAAATGGGAGGGGGATGGGGAGGGCTGGGGGGGTGGGCTGGAATGGGAGCAAAAGACAGAAAACTGTACAAGAACAATTAAAATAAATAAATAATTAAAAAATAATAATAAAAAAAGAAACTGCAACAAGCATAAAATTTCAATTATAATAGAGAACATAAATTCATTTTTGAAATTTCCAAGTTCATTTAAATTTTACTCAGAAGAGTAAACAGATGCAACAGACAATTAAATGCTTTCTATTCACAAAGCAAGATTTTTAACTTGACCTTATAATTTTATTAAGTAAAGCAAAATAGTGATGATGCCAAAAGAGACAGATGATCCAGCTCATAAAATGTGTATTAGACCCAGTTGCACCTAGGCATTTTTTGATGTGCTAGGTATATAATTTTTAATTAGTGAGGAAGACTAAAGAAATATAATTATTAGATATATGCTCAAAATATATAGGCAAAAATAATAACTACAGTATTCTTTACCTGAGGATTCAACAAAAGGAAATACTTAGAAAAATCATGATCCATTCTTAACCTAGAATACCACTCAGCATTAAAACTACATGGTAGGATATTTAAGAAAACTTCTACAACAAATTATTATGTAATTTTTAAAAAGAAGACACAACAGTTTTGTTGTTATAATTTTATAAATACAGAGCAATGTAGGGAGTAAGTATGAATTTTAGCTAAAATGATCATTGTTTTCTGAATAAGAGAAAAATAACTTTTGTATCTAATAAAAGAATATGAAGATTACATCATTTTACCTTCATTCAAAACTTTTTCTCGTAAACTAATCTGACCAAAGAGTCTTCAGCAACATTTCAGATATAAGAGAACTTTATGTCCTGGGACCCTGTGCCTGGTATATACTTGGTTGCTGTAGATTACATTAGAAATTTTGTTAATAACATGTCTTGCTGGAGTTAACAAACTGTTATATTTGTGAAAACATAATTAGCTTCACAAGAGAAAGCATAATAGCAATGACAGGTGTTGATTCTTGGTACAAAAGTAAAAGTACTATTGTTTTTCCTGGAAAATCTGTTTAAAGTCTATTTGTGTCTGCAAGGCTACTGTGTCTCAGCACATTCAGGTACAACTGGGCAGACAATGAGATACAGGATGTCATTCACGGGAGTCAGCTGACTTCTCTGCAGAAAGACTGCTGAGTTGATGGACAGAGGCTGCACTGGCACCAGCAAGCTGGCAATTGAAAACCACATATGTTATAACTCAAGGTAGGAAGTAGTTACAGCATTAATTCTTCTAAATTCCAAGTTTTCATTTTTCTTTTTTCTTTTTTTAATTGTTGTTCAAGTACACTTTTCTGCCTCCCGCCCCCGCACCCCTCCTTACCACCCCAGCCCAGTAAATTCCAAGTTTTCTTTAACCTCTAGTTTATTACTACTTAAGAAAAACTGTGGGGAATATGAACAAAAGTAGCTCTGGGTTAAATCAAAACCTAGTGTTATGGGCTGAATTATATTTCTAGTAATTTATATGTTGAAGTAGGTCCTAACCCCAAGTACCTCAGAATGGGACTGTATTTAGAAATGGGGACTTTAAAGAGGTCATTAAGATAAAATGAAGTCATATAGATGGTCCTCTAATTCAATGTGACTGGTATCCTTAAAAGAAGAGGAGATTAGAGCACAAATAACACATAGGTGAACAATTGAGTACGCAGTGAGTAGGTGGCAATCCGCAAGTCAAGGAGGGAGGCCTCAGAAGAAACCAAACTGTTGACACCTTGATCTTGGACTTTTAGCCTCCAAAACTGTGAGAAAATAAATTTCCATCATTTAATCCACTGTCTATGGTATTTTGTTTGGGCACACCTAGCAAACTAACACAAATAAGAACATTTGAATTTCAAAATGTTCCTATAGTCATTTTTCGAAAGAAAAAAAATTTAATAAATGTATTAAGAAACCAAAGGATCTTAATTTACCCATTCCAATTGTTATAGGTAGGTAACTTGTTTTCTTGAAAATAAAATAGCAAAAAATAAATTAAATTATACATTTATAGAAACAAAAAGATCTTAATTTATCCATTCTAATTGTTATAGGTAGGTGCCTTGTTTTCTTGAAAATAAAATAGCAAAAAATAAATTAAATTATACACACAGACATATACATGTCTGAAGGACATATTATACTTATTAAAAAGTGATTTGCCCTCCATTTCTCATAAAAGATAAGATGTCGTATCCTTGTTGAATGCAAACCCTTGACTCCACAGCCATCTGTCAGACTTTGGGCCCTAGAAATCCCCCAGGGAAAGCTGTGCAATGATGGTTGAAGCTTTTCTCAGCAGGAACCCAAGAGGTCACATCATCCAACATCCTACTAGGGAGGAAATATTTTTCTAGAGTGTCTCTAAGAGGCTGATCTCTGAGAGTATTCACACTCCCAAAACACAGGGGACAGCTTCATGCATTGCCAGAATTCCAGCTGTTGGAAAGTATCTCATAAAATAAATAATTCCTATTGGAGTTATAGAAGTCCCAAGAGGGCTGGTTTTATTTACAGCAGAATTTGGAAACAGTTAAGAGTAAAGGTTCCCTCTAAACAAGTGCAGGTTCTGGTGAAAGTCAATTATAGGAAATTCAAGATATAGGCCAAACTGTGAGAGGATTCTTACTAGGTCAGAACAAATATCAAATAGAGACCTCAAAAACTTGTTCCATTAAAGTAGCCAGAATTTGACTGGATCAGTTTTTAGAGCAATGTATGCCCTCGAGACATTGTTAAAAACAACTGAGCAATTGGCATAAAATTAGCGGAGTTAAACAGCTGAGTGCAGTTAGGGAAAGAGGAAAAGAGAGCATTTCCAATACCACTTTCATTCCAGGCTGAGTATAAGCATACAGAGTTGCCTCCCTGAGGAACAACATCAAAACTTTCATGGTGCAGGTGCAGGGAAAGAATAGCCTTGCCTTAGTCGATTTGGGCTGCTATAACAAAATACTGTAAACTAGATGACTTATCAACAGCAGAAATTTATTTTTTTCAAAGTTCTGGAGGCTGAAAGTCTGAATCATGGTACCAGCACAGTCAGGTTCTGGTGAGGGCCCTCTTCTCATGGCAGACTGCCAACTTTCTGTATTGGCACATGTTTCAAGAGCACCAGCTAGTTCTCTAGCATTTCCTCATAAGGGCACCAATCTCATCTATGAGGGTTCCACCTTCATGACCTAATTATTTCCAAAGGACCCACCTCCAAATACAATGTGATGGTTTCAACATATGAATATTGGGGAACACACAAATATTCAGTCTATTGCAAGACCTCAATAAAATAATCCAACCAGTCACTAAGAACTGAACAAAAAATGACAGTAACAACCCCCTGAAGATGGGGAGTAGTAGAGGGGCACAGGGTAGGGGAAGTACCAAGAACTACTCAAATATATTAGCTAGCATGTCCAGTTTTCAACAAAAATGTTATGAAGCATGGGAAGAAACATAAGAGTACAACCCATATACCAGAAAAGAAGCAGGTACCACAAACTTCATGTGAGAATGATCAGATGTTAGATATAACAGAAAAAGACTTCAAAATATCCATTATAAATATGTTCACAAAACTAAAGAGATTAAAGAAGTAACAGAAGGTTTTATTGCAATGTTTCATCAGTTAGATAATACTGGTAAACTTTAGATAAAATTTATAAAAAAAGAACCAGCACTGAAAGTCCCAGCACTGAGAAGTACAGTAACTTAAATTTTTTAAATATCATGAAAGGGGCTCAAAAGTCTACCTAAATTTATAGAAAAAATAATTAGCAAACTTGAAGATATATTTATAGAGATTATGCAAACCAAAGAATAGAGATTTAAAAAGAATATGGAAAATGAGCACAACTGCAGAGAAATGTAGGGCACTATCAAGCACACAAACATAGGCATAATGGGACTACTAGAAGGAGAGGAGAGAGAAAGGGGAAAAAATATTTTCAAGAAATAAGGGCAGAAAATATCCCAGATTTTACCAATCTACACATCAGAGAGTTAAAAAAAAAAAGAAAATCTCATGGAAAATAAACACAAGAGATTCACAGACATATCATAATAAGAACAACTGGCAGTCAAAATAAGAATATTTTGAAAGCAGCAAGAGAAAAAAAAGTATCACTTATAAGGGAACCCCAATAAGATTAACACTTGCCTTCTCATTAGAATCAATAGAGGCCAGAATGGAGCGAATACCACACTGAAGGGTTCACATTTTTTAAAAAGCATCATAACTTCTGGTCAAGATGGAGGTGTAGGCAGACATGCTTCAACTCCTCGTGCAACCACAGAAAGGATTATAGCTAGACCTCAAAACAAATAACACCCAGAACCATCAGAAAAAAATGAGCTATATGGAAGTCAAACCAAGAATTTAAAGAAGCCACGCTCATCCAGATGGGTAGGAGAGGCAGAGACTTGGTGTGGCACAGAGAGTTGGAGGCAGCGGTGATGCCAGAATGGGCAGTCCCACATTCACTTGTGGTGGATAAAAATTGGGAGGGAAATCTTAGAAGCAAGAGATCCCAGCCCCAGGCTGGAGTGCACAGTCCAGGTTTCCAGCACTAGGAAGATAAACCTCCATAACTTCTGTCTGTAAAAACCAGTGGGGGTTGGGGCAGTGGAAGAAACAGCCAGATTTTCAGGAGACTCTGCTTAAAGAGCCTGCATGGACTTAAAAAGTACACAAACCCACCCACTCTGGAATTCACCATCAGGACAACAGCTGGAAGGGTGGCAGTCACATGTGGGGAATGGGTGAAGTGACTAGAAATGGGGTGAGTGTCGGGTAAACCTCCAGAAGCCAGGCAGTGGCATTGTTCCCTCTCTGAGCCCTCCATCCACACAGAGTCACAAAGTGGTGAAGTGGGTTGTCCCACACTAGGGATTAACTAAGGCTCCACCCCATACAATATACAAGTGCCTTTTCTACAATAGGCCATGCTACTAAAACAGGGAGTCAAAGCAGCTCTACCTAATACACAGAAACAAACACAGGAAGGCTGCCAAATTGAGGAGACAAAGAAATATGACCCAAACAAAAGAACAGAACAAAAACTGAACTAAAAAGTTCTAAAAGAAAAAGAACTAAACCAAACTGAGATAACCAACCTATCAGATGCAGAATTCAAAACACTAGTGATCAGGCTGCTCAAAGAACTCATTGAGTACAGCAACAACATAAAGAAAAAAAATGAAGGTTATGCTAAGTGAAATAAAGGGAAAAATCAGCAATGGAGGGGAGAAATTTGGGATTCAAATCAATAATTTGAAACATAAGGAAGAAATAAGCAGTCAACCACAACAGCAAGAAGAAACAAGAATTTAAACAAATGAGGAGAGAATAAGAAGACTATGGGACATCTGCAAAAGTGCTAACATCCAAATCATAGGGATCAAGAAGGAGAAAAGGAAGAGCAAGAAATTGAAAATTTATTTGAAAAAATAATGAAAGAAAATTTCCCTAATTTGATGAAGGAAATAGACATACAATTCCAGGAAGCACAGAGAATCTCAAACAAGTAGGACACAAAAAGGACCATACCAAGGCATATCATAATTAAAATGCCAAAGGTTAAAGGTAAAAAAGAATCTTAAAAGCAGCAACAGAAAAGCAGAGAGTGACCTACAAAGGAGTCCCCAAAAGACTATCAGCTGATTTCTCAAAAGAAACTTTGCTGGCAAGAAGGAACTGGTGAGAAATATTCAGTGAAGAGCAAGGACCTAAAACTAGATTATTCTATCTATCAAAGCTATCATTTAGAGTGGAAAGGCAGATAAAGTGCTTCCTAAACAAGGAAAAACTAAAGAAATTCATCATCACCAAGTCATTATTACATGAAATGTTAAAGGGACTTATCTAAGAAAAAGAAGATCAAAACTATGAGCATTAAAATGGCAACAATTTCACAACTATCAAAAACTGAATCTAAAAAAAACAAACTAAACAAACAAGCAGAACAGGAACACAATCATAGATATGGAGGTCATTTGAAGGGTTATCACCTGGGAGGGGGAAAGAGGAGAAAGGGAGAAAAGGTACAGGGATTAAGAAGCACAATTGATAGGTACAAAATAGACAGCAGAAGGTTAAGGATAGTATAGTAAACAAGAAGCCAAAGAAGTTATATGCATGATCCATGGATGTTGAACTAAGAGGAGTGGGGAAATTGCTGTAGGGAAGGGGGATACCAGGTGGACGAGAGCAAAGAGGGAAATATTAGGATGACTGTAATAGCATAATCAATAAAATAAATTTTTTAAAAAGTATCAACCAAGAGTCCTTTGTTCAACAAACCTATCAAAAATGAAGGTGAATTACATTTTCTCAGATAAATAAAAAATTACAGAATTTGTTGCTTGCAGACCTGCCTCACAAGAAATACTAAAGGTCTCAAGGCTAAAAGCAAGTGACCCCAAATGGCAGTCTGAATTTAAATTATAAAACAAGCACCAGTAAAATAAATATGTAACTATAAAATAATATAAATGCATATTTTCTCCATAAGCTAATTTAAAAGCAGTTGTATAATATGTATATATGTATATAACATAATATAATAACCTACAATATATAGAAACACAATATGTGTGTATACTTGCCAATAACAGCAATAAAGGGTACATAGGAGCAAAGCTATTCTCAGCTAAGGAACTTATTAGAGATGACCAAGTAAATACTACAACAATATATTGTTAAGTTTGTAACATTAACAGATATTAAAATGCCAGGACAAATGGGGTAAATAGGAATAGAGCTACAGAGGAGTAACTTTTGTACATTTCACTGGAATTAAGCTAGTCACAAATAAAAAATGATCTTTATAAGTTAATAAATATAAAATGTAAACCCTAAAGCATCCACCAAATATAATGATCACTCTTTCTATATATTTGTACATATATGTGTGTATGTGTGTGTATAGAAAAAGAAATAGCTATAGATACATAGTGAAAAAATTCTTAAATTAAGTAAAATCATATATTATGAAATATTCACTTAACACAAAATAAAACAGTAAAGGAGAAATAGAAAAACAAAAAATTATGTAATACATATAGAAAATAAAAAGTAAAATGGCAGATGTAAACCCAACTATATAAATAATAACATTAAATGTAAATAGTCTGATCAAAAGACAGAATCATCAGACATGTTTTCAAAATGATCTAAACCTATGCAGTCTACAGGAGAGACATATTAGATTAAATAATACAAATAGATTGAAAACAAAAAGAATGGAAAATAATATATCATTAAAATAGCAATGACAAGAAAATTGACTTTAACACAAAAATACATTACTAGAGATAAACAGGAAATTTTATAATGATGAAAGAGTAAATCCATCAGGAAAGACATGCCAATTATAAATATATATGCACCTAATAACAGAGTACCAAAATAGAGAAAAAACTGACTGTAAAAACTGACCAAAATAAAGGTCAGTTTTTTGGTCAAATATTTTGGTCAGTAAAAACTGACCAAAATAAAGGAAGAAATAGAAAGTTTAACAATAATACTTGAAGACTTCAATGCCCCACTTTCAATAATGCATATAATTAGACAGAAAATCAACAAGAAAATAGAAGGCTTGATTAATTCTATAAAGCAGCTAAAACTAACAGACATCCATATACCTACCTACCCGAAAAACAACAAATTGCACATTTTTCTCATGTGCACATGAAACATTCTCCATAACAGACCATATGCTAGATTATAAAACAAAACTCAGTAAATTTAAAAGTTAGCAATAATGCAAAGTTATCTATCCACAATGGAATAAAATTTAAAAACAATAGAATGAAGAAGCTTGAAAACTCACAAATATTACACAACAGAATCCTAAACAATATGTGGGTAAAAAAAATCAGATGTATGAAAATGAAGACAGAGCCTACCAAACTTATGGGATGCTGCAAAGTAATTGTTAGAAGGAAATTTATAGCTGTAAATGTCTGTATTAAGAAAGCAGGATCTCAAATCAATAACCTAACTTTCTACCTTAAGACACTGGAAAAAGAATAACATATTAAGCCTAAAGCAAGCTGATAGAAGGGAATAGTAAAGGTGAGAACAGAAATTAATGAAATAGAGAAAAGAAAAACAATAATGAAAATCAACAAAACCAAAATCTGGTTCTTTGACAAGATCAACAAAACTGACAAACCTTAAACTACATTGGCCAAAGGGTGGAGAGAAGACTCAAATTACTGGAAACAAAAATAAAAGAGGAGACATTACAAATATCTTATGGAAATTAAAAAAAGGATTATAAAGGAACAACTGAACTATAAGCAATTGTACACCAACAAATTACATAACTTAGATGAAATGCTGAAATACCTAAAAAGATACAAACTACTGAAACTGACTCAAGAAGAAATAGACAATATAAACAGACCTTTGCAAGTAAAGAAATTAAATCAGTAATCAAAAACTACCACAAAGCAATGTCTACTTCCAGATGGCCTCACCAGAAAATTCTACCAAACATTTAAAGAAGAATTAATTCAGTCTCTGCAAATTCTTCCAAAAAACAGGAAAGAACACTTTCCAGTTCTTTTTATGAGGCCTTTATGAACCTGATACCAAAACCAGATAAAGACATTAAAATAAAAGAAAACTACAGACCAATATCTCTTATTAATATAGATGCAAAAAGCCTCAAAAATACTAACTCAGAATCAGTAGGGTTTTTAAAGGATTACGAAGTATGCTCATGTGAGATTTATCCAGTTCAAGGTTGGTTCAACATCTAAAATCAATTAATTTAATACATTATATCAATAGAATAAAATTTTTAAATTACAAGATTATTTTGATAAATTCAGAAAAAGCATTTGACAATATGTGATAGCCTTTTATAAAAATATCAAGAAACTAGAACTAGAAGGTAACTTCTTCAACCTGACAAAGGGCACCTACAAAAATCTTACACCCCAGAGAAAGACTGACGTTCTCTATGATCAAGTACAAAACAAGTATGTCTGTTCTCACCATTTCTATTAAACGTTGTACTAGAGATGCCAGCTGGCTCAATTAGGCAAGAAAAAAATAAAATAAAAGGCATACAGGTTGGAAAGGAAGAAGCAATTCTCTACTTATAGATAATATAATCTGATGATATAAATAGAAAATCCAAAGAACTCACTTAAAAACTATTAGAATAAATTAAAAGTTTCACAAGGTTTCAAGATACAAGATCAATATACAAAAATCAATTTTTATGTATTTGCAAATTAAGAATATAATTTTCCATCCAAAACAGCATCAAAAAATGAAGTACTTAGAAATAAATCTAACCAAAGAAGTTCAAAACTTATACTCTGAAAACAATAAAATATTGTTGATATTAAAGATCTAAGTGAATGGAAAAACATCTCATGTTCATGGATTAGAAAACTTAAAAATGTTAAGATAGCAATATTTCCCAAATTGACTACAGATTCCACAAAATCCTTATCAGAATCCTAACTGACCTTTTTGTAAAAACTGACAAGATGATTCTAAAATTTATATGGAATTAAAGGGACCCAGAATAAACAAATAATCCTAAAACAAAATGAGGGTGAATTTATACTTCTTGATTTCAAAACTTACTATGAAAGAAAAATAATAAAGACATTGTGATATTGGCATAGAGATAGATATGTAAATCAAAAGAATAGAATCATGAATAAAAAATTATCCTATACATCTATAATCAAATTATTTTCAACAAGAATGCCAAGAGCATGGAAAAACATGTTCTCTTCAACAAATAGGAGTAGGACAAATGAATATCCACATGCATAAAAAAATGAGGTTGAGCTCTTGATACCACATACAAAAATTAGCCCAAATTGAATCAAAGGCCTATACATAAAACTCTTAGAAAAAAACACAGAGGTATACACTTATGAATTCTTAGATATAACATTCAAAGCATAAGCAACAAAACAAAAGAAATAAACTATACTTCATCGAAGTTAAAAAGTGTTGTGCTTCAAGGATACAATCAAGGAACTAAAAATTTAACCCACAGAATGGGAGAAAATATTCACAAATTATATATCTGATAAGGCACTTGTATCTAGAATACATAAAGAACTTTTATAACTCAATAATAAAGACAAACAATCCTATTCAATAATGGGAAAATGATCCAAATAGACATTTTTCCAAGGAAGATACACAAGTGTCCAACAAACACATGAAAAGATGCTCATGTTCTTAATTATCAAAACCAAAATGAAATATCACTTCATATCCACTAGGATGGCCAGAACCAAAATGTCATATAATGAGTGCTTGTAAGGATGTATAGAAATGGGAACCCTCATATATCTTGAGTGGAAGTGTATAATGTATGAAGCCACTTTAGAAAACAGTTTAGCACTTCCTCAAACATAGTTATCATATGACAGAGCAATTCTGCTCCTAAGTATTTGGACAGTAGAAATGAGAATATATGTATACACAAAAACATGTACATAAAAATTTATAAGAGCATTGTTCATAATAGCCACAAGGTGAAAATAACCCAAATATCTATCAACTGATGAATGGAGAAACAGCATGATGTACCCATGCAATGGAATACTGTTCAGCCATAAATAAGAATGAAATACCAATGCATGCAACAACTTAGATGAACCTTGAAAACATTATGCCAAGTGAAAGAAGCCAATCAAAAAAAAGGTTCACATATTGTATGATTCTATTCATACGAAAATTCAGTTCAGGGAAATCTTTAGAGACTAAAAGTAAACCACTCATAGTTTAGGGTTAGGGCAGATGGGGTAATAAGAAAGAGATAGCAAAAGGGTATAGAGTTTATTTTTAAGGTGATAAGAGTGTTTAAGAACAGGTACTACCCTTGATCTTGGCCAAAAGGCCAAGAAGCGATACTGTGATAAAAGTATTTTATAATGGAATGTGGTGCTGGTGGCACACACCTGTGAATACACTAAAAATCATTAACTTGTACATTTTAAATACACAAATTATACAGTATATTAAATTATATCTTGATAAAGCTATTCTAGATATTTTTTAAAAAGGAAATATATTCCAGTATCAGGAGAGACCATTGTCAGTTTTAAACCCTTTGGATAAGTGGGGTGGGGAGGGTTCCTAATGAGATATTAAAGAGCAGTCATCTCACTTTAACCCCAAAACAAGTATTCCCTAAGTATTGGACTGATGTGTAAAGCATTACTATGAATTTGTGCTGGTTATCCCATCTCTGCTGGGCTGTGGTAGGTACTATGTAGCACTCAAGTTAACAGGCACTCAACCTTCCTGGGCCTCTGTTTCTTCATCTGTGCGTTTGGCACTCTTGCCCTTGCTCCCCAAAGTTTTCCAGTTTGTTGTGAGGATCAAATTAGATCATGAAAAGCTCTTTTTAAAAGATGAAGCCATTATAAAAAGAGGAGATTATTCCTTAGCACTGCTCTCAAAAAGGTTTTAACAACTGACTCCCTAAGGAGAGCAGATTAAGTAAAAACAAAACTTCAACCAGTGTTTCATTCAAATTCAGAAGGTGTTTTATATTAATTAGGCTTTGATGTTCATAAACTAGTACCCAATTTGACTATTTCCATCACTCCTATAAAGTAGTAAATCAAGTCACAACCTCTGTCAGAAGGCTGAATATTTTCCATATGACTTCTCATGGATACAAGACAGGAAAATAGTGAAAAATATCATCCTCTTTATTTTTAGTATGCTAATACTAAAAAAAGCTTTTAAAATTAAAATAATAATGATGATGTTGATCACACTTTGACCATATGTCACATTGTTTTTAATGTTTTCTCTGTTGGCAGTGGATTTGAAGCTACAATGCCTTAACTGAGAGAGTGAATCATAAACGAAAAGAAGAAAACAAGAGGATGTAGTCAGTTGTAATTCCTTTACAAAAGAAATCATATAGGAAGGCTGGCAATCTCACTTTCAGAGTCCATCCCTTGAAGGACCTGACCATTTATGCTGCTACCTATATTCACAACACAAGAAAGATCCAAGTTCCCCAATTATGATTTTGTATTTAAAATAATTATCCAATTTTTCAAGCCCTTTCACATATATTATCCTTTTTGATCATCACAACATGAGGGAAGGAATATTTTTCTCACTCATGAATGTTAGAAAATGTGGTGCCCAACATTCCCCAAGTCTTCAACCCTCTATACTGTACAGAGGCTGAGGGCTCCTAACACACGGACAGACACAAAAGGACTCTCTCCACGTAATGACTCCGGTGATTCCATCCAAACCCTGCACTCAGAAGCTTGACCAGTCTTAGTATGGCCTCCTCCAGCCTAAAGCCACATCCCTGGGGTGACTGAGACCCCCTTTAAGTTCCTGTCTGAAAAAGCTCAATACTGTTAAAAACAATTTATATTTTGTTCTAGTCAGTACATGACAATAGGCCCCTCACCTCCCCTTTCTTAGACCATTTATCAAAAAAAAAAAAAACACCTGTATAATTGTAAATTCTTCCTCTAGCCCTTTCAGATATATATACATGTATCTCCTATGACCCAGGAGTGTCTTCTTTGAGGACTTGAAAAGCATTCCTTTGAAATGTAATCTCACCAGGAAGGACAGGGCCTCTGTCTCCCAGTCTCTAAGGGAGGGCAGAATCCTAATTTAGATCACTAGAGGCACAGCTAGTCTAATCACACACTGACCAACCCTCTACTCCAGTTTTTGTAACTGTTTGCTTCCTGGCTCCACTTGATCCCTGCTCACTCCCCCTTCCTATGCCCTCATTCTCTCTTTAAAACACCTAGTCCCCTCTGCTCAGATCACAATGGAGCTTAGCTCTTTCCCTATTATCAGAAGTTATTGAACAAAATCACTTTCACCAAATTTAATTAGTGTCTGGCTTTGTTTATCTTTGACAACACACAGACTCAGGTGAATGTGGTCAAATCCTGTCAGGTCTCCTCTTCATTATGTCATATACCTAACCCAAGTCCCCACCTCTGCCTTCCCTACTCTTGCCCCCTCAGTTTTCAAGACTTTCCTCCTATACCAACAGAATTACCTCCTTTACATTCCTCTGCCTCAGATCTCCCAGGCAATCTGCTCTTCATCTTTCTCCCAAAGTATACATTGCATCACATCTTCCTCTCTTCCAAAATACCTGCAGTGCTGACAAGCTGATTGGCTTTCAGTACTGCATTCTGCATTGGCTGGTCTAAGCCACAATTTCATTTATATCTCTGAGCTAACATGCCAAGAAAATGCAGGGGCAGAAAGAAGCAAGTCCACCTGCCACACTGCTCCTCAGGGCCACTGATGAAGATAGCCTCACAGAATGACAGCATGGAAGACTCACAAAAATCACATGGTCAGCCATTCACAGACAGCATCCGCCCAAGCCCTGCTATGTATTACCTGAAAATGTCCCATTACAAAAGACTATTCTCCTGAAACAACCTAGAATCTCATATAAGCAAAATTTTGTCATTCTTCACCCTCACTTATTTTTTAGGGCTTGTACAATACAGGATAAAAATCAAAATTAATGGTACTGACAACTAGCATCTACCAAGTGTCTTCTCTGCCCCAAGCATCTTAATGAATGCCTGACTGCATTGTCTTCTTCATTTAACCTTCATAATACCATCACTATGAAGTATGTATTGTTCTTATCCCCATTTAACAGATGAAGAAATTGAGGCTTAACATAGATCTGTATCTTTCCCTAAAGCACATATCCCATAAGTGGCAAAACAGGGACACAAATCCAGGTCTCTGTGTCCTCAGAGCTTGATCTCTTGACTACTTACTACACAACATGTTAAGTATCCCAACATTTTTATTTTTCAAGTATATTTTATTGATTATGCTATTAGAGTTGTCCCATTTTTTTTCCCTTGTCCCTCTCCCTACTGCAATCCTCCAATCTCCAGCATTCCCCCATTAGTTCATGTCCATGGGTCACATATAGGTTCTTTGGCCTCTCCATTTCCTATGCTATACTTAACCTTCCCTTGTCTATTTTGTACCTACCATTTATACTTCTTATTCAATGTAACTATTCACTCATTCTCCCCCCACTCCCTCCCCACTGATAAACCTCCATGTGATCTCCATTTCTGTGATTCTGTTCCTATTCTACTTGTTTGCTTGGGTTGGTTGTTTTTTTTTTTTAGGTTCAGTTGTTGATAGTTATGAGTTCATTGTCATTTTAGTGTCATAGTTTTGATCTTCTTTTTCTTAGATAAATCACTTTAACATTTCACATAATAACGGTTTCGTGATGAACTCCTTTTAATTTGACCTTATCTGGGAAGCACTTTGTCTGCCCTTCCATTCCAAATGAAAGCTTTGCTGGATAAAGCAATCTTGGATGTAGGTTCTTGCTTTTCATGACTTGGAATATTTCTTTCCAACCCCTTCTTGCCTGCAAGGTCTCTTTTGAGAAATCAGCTGATAGTCTATTGGTAACTCTTTTGTCAGTAACTGTCTCCTTCTCTCTTGCTGCTTTTAAGATTCTTTCCTTATCTTTAATCTTGAGTAACTTAATTATAACGTATCTTGGTGTGTTCCTTGTTGAGTCCAACTTCTTTGGGACTCTCTGATCTTCCTGGACTTGCATGTCTCTAACCCTATGATTTGGATGTTGGAACATTTAAAGTTCTCTCAGAGGCCACTAAATCTCTCCTCATTTTTTAAAAATTCTTGGTTCTTCATTCTATTGTTGTCGAATGTTTATTTCTTCCTTCTGTTGCAAATTATTTGATTTGAGTCCTGGTTTCCTTCCCTTTACTGTTGGTTCCCTGTATATTTTTCTTTATTTCACTTTGTATAGCTTTCACTTCTTCCTTTATTTTGTGGCCATACTGAATCATTTCTCCAAGCATACTGATTACCAGTGTTTTAAACTCTGCATCTGATAGGTTGGCAATCTCCTTATTGTTAGATTTTTCTGGAATTTTGATCTGTTCTTTCATTTGGGCCATATTTTTTTGTCTCACCTGGTGCATCTGTTTTGTAGTAATGGGTGGAGCCTCAGGTATTTGCCAGGGTTGGGCAATCCACTTCACTGTTTTGAGGTGCTGTATGTGGGGGAAGGGTCAGAGAGAGAAAAATGCTACTTGCTCTAGTCCTGCTTTAAGTAATTTCCCCCACTACCCACAAGCAAATTGTACCCTTCTGGTGCTGATTTCCAGGTGAGTGGATTTGTGTTCATTCTAGAACCCCATGGGCCCCTCCAACAAACTCTCCTGTGAGACTGGGAGTTTCTCTGGCTGCCACAATCTTCACAGGTTTTTACAGCTAGAGGATTTGAGGCTTTATTTCCCTACACTGGAAACCTGGGTTGCGTGGTCTGCATTACACCCCAGTTGTTCCTCCCAGTGTATGTGAAGATACATGAATGTGAGACTGCCTAGTCCACCAGCTGCCACCTTGCCATGTGTCCTCTCTGCCCTGACTGCCCATCTCTACCCCTCCTACCAGTCTGGATGAATATTTCTTCTGTAATTTCTTGGTTGTCGGGCTTACATACAGTTTGATTCTGGCAGTTCTGGGTTTTTGTTTTTAAATTGGTTGTTGTCCTTCTTTTGGTCATTTGAGGAAGTAAAGCATATCTATCTACACTTCCATCTTGGCCAGAAGAGGTATCCAAACATTTTTTAATAGACATCGTTCAGTCTTAAGGTCTTCAAGCCATTTCTGATCACATGGACTTTGTACATTTGTCATCCTAGGCACTGTCCTTTGAACTCAGGCCAATAAATCTAGAAAGAAATAAAATAGCAGTCCAAGGAAAACAAGGGCAGGCAGACACTTTTCTCATTCATTTAACATCATGGTTCTCATTAGGCTCTTATTCTTTATTTTTATAAAAAGACTTGCTTAACACCTTTCTCAATTCATCAAGAAGGATTTCAAATAGATTAAAGAATTAAATATTTTTCTTGAAAAATCAATAAAAAAACTAGGAGAAAACAGTGACATAATTTTCAAAGTTCTTTTAAAAAGATTATTTTCTAAATGTAGCAGTAACACAAAAGATAAAAAAATTGAAGGATTTGATTTTTTAAACTTTAAACTTTAATATATAAAAACAACTAAAATATAAAGACACACAGCAGACTGAAAAAATGTTTGCAGGAAATATGACAAGAGTAAATGCCTTTATTAAACAGAGAGAGTATGCCAATCAATAAGAAAGACATTAAGATAAATGGCCATCAGCAGGAGATTTAATACAAAAGAGAAAATATAATCTGTAAACTAACATGTTAACAGAAAGTTCTACCTCAGAAGAAACAAAAAATGTAAATAATAACAAGTCACCAATTTTCACCTTATAATTAGCAAAGGATCGAAAAAGATGTTTAATGATTCAGAGGATGTGGCAAAAAAAACTACTCCTACTTTTCTGAAGGCAATATAAATTGATAGAGACTTCTGGAGAAAAATTTAGCCATAAATTTTATAGCTTTTTTTAAGTCTTATAGTTAGGCCAATAATCTCATTTATGTAATAATGCAAAATACAAAAAAGCTAAAAGGGGTAATATAGTTACACTTGCTTAAATTGGAAAGATCCGAAGATTATAATAATAGAAGCATGTCTGCATGACTTGTGCTATGTATGTCACATCAACTTCACAAATTACTATTTTATAACACAAAATATGACATGTATACTTTGTAACATTAAAATATGTATAATATATTGTGAAAAAACAAGATTATATGCATTCATTCTGTGTATTCACTCATATCACTATGAACAAACATTAATCTAAGAACATAGAAGGGCTAGAGAGACATGATAAGGGTTGCTGAGTCAACCTTTGGGTTTCCTCTTATTTTCCAACACATATGCACATACACATACATGAACAATTTTATAATATTTATCAATATTTATCTCAAACTTTGGTATGTATATGCATGTTTATTTTATTTAAAAACATTTTCATAATAATATTGTTTGTAAACAAACAGAAAAAATAAACACAAAAGAAATAAACACCTTGAAATCTTACACTTACATAATTCTAACTATTGTCATTAATTCCTCACAAAAAAACTTATGAAGTTAATTCTGTCATGACCCCCATCTTATGGATAAGAAAAGTAAATTGGCTGAATGATACACAGCTAGATACCTAGTGGAGTTAAGATTCTAACATATACTATTTCCAATATTTTTAATGAAATCATTGTAAATATAATTTTGTACTTTTAAAAAAATTTAACAATATATTTTGAACACTTTCAGGTCATTATTTATTATTCCATATTCCAGTTCATGATTGGCAGAGTGGATTAAGGAAATATGACCCAACTATTATAGGCTATCTACAAGAAACTCACTTTAAAAGTAATGATATAGGCATGTTGAAAGAAAAAGGATGGAAAAGATATATTATGTAAATATTAATCAAAAGAAAGCAGGTGTGGCTATATTAATATCAATTAAGGTAAACTTTTGAATAAGAAAAACAAACAGAAAAGAGAAATCTTATATAATGATAAAAGAGTCAATCAAGAAAATGTAGCAATCTTTAATGAGTATGCAATAAACACTTAAGCACTATGTAAAGTAAAAAGTGTAGACCTGAAAAGAGAATAGACAATTCCAGGATTATGGTTGGAAACTTCAACATGCCTTTCACAATGACTGATAGACCAACTAGACAGAAAATCAGCAAGGATGTAGAAGCACTCAACAGCACCATAAACCTACAGGATTTAATTGACATGTATAGAACACATCACCAAAAAATGGCAGAATACACATTATTTTTAAGTGCCCACAAAATGAATACCAATATAGTTCATGTCCTGAGCCATGAAACAAACCAAAAACAATTTTGAAAGAATGGAAATCATACAGTGTGATCATCAACCACAGTAGAGTCAAACTAGAAGTCAATAATTAAAACATAACAGGAAAAGGGGCAAATACTTTAAAAATAAATAACACACTTTTAAATAATCCATGGGTCAAAAAAATATTTTTAAGACAATGAATAAAGGAAAAATACAGCATAGGAAAATCTGTGCAATACAGCTACAGCAGTACTGAGGGAAAGTTGCAACGTTAAATGCACACCTTTTTTTAAAAAGAAAAGTTTCAAATCAATAATATAAACTCCCACCTCAAGAACCTAGAAAAAGAAGATTCAAATAAATGCAAGACAAACAGATGGAAGAAAATAATGAAGAGCAGAAATCAGTGAAATTGTTCAAAAAGACAGAGAAAATGAGTAAAAGAATAAGTGAGTTTTGTAGTTTTCAGTATACAAGTCCCATACATATTTTGATACATTTATACTGAAGTGTCAGGTATGTATGAAATTAGGCCTCAGCCTACAAGATGTCAAAGTCTATTGCAGGAAGAGGTACAAGTAAAAAAGTAATCATAAAACTATGAATGAGACCAAGATAGGCCTATGAGACAAAGAAATGCTGATGTTCCAACACCCTCAACATCTCAAGATAAATGCTAAAACCAAACCCACCAAAAAATTTGAGAACCTGCACTAGGATACTAAATTAGGGAAAAGTTTTGTCCACATGCCATACACCTTAAAAAATTTCTGCTGGATATGTTGAAGATTGGAGCAATTTAAAAGATGTCTTGGCACATTTGTAGAGGTCACCATGCAGACTTGGGTACACCATGGGATGAAAGGATCAACTTCTCCAGCACATTATGCCAGGATGCACAAGGAAAACCAAATAAAGGAGTGTGAGGAATGCCTGTATGAATGTTTCTCCCTGAACGGGGTCCTCACATCTGAGGAAACCATAGTCAATGACAGAAACACTGCTTCTGAGGTCATCTCATCCATAAAGAGCTCAGCACCTGGCCTGAAATTATCCAAAGGGCTTCTTGTTCTTTTTCTGTTTGTTCTATACATGTTTTAATGGTAAATTTAATGTTACTTAACTAAATATTATGAAAGAAATCATTTATTTTAGCAATGGAGTGACAACATAACAGCAAAATAGAGGACTCAAATGCAAACAAAAATATATTGCAGCAAAGATTTAAGAAAAGAACTTGAGGAATTCTGAAAATAAGCTTCCTATTTTAGAAGTGCAGGGTAGGAGACAGAGTCATGGGTGCAGACCCCAGGGCCCTATCCTTTTCCCAGGTTTCTCCAGACATCCTGTTACCCAGGGGAAAGAGCAGATGAAGTCTTTACTCCTTACTGGGAAATGCAGGTGGCTATCCAGGGCAGAGGCCAAGGTCCATGACCAACAGTCAGTGTTATTTCTCACTGCCCAAGACCCCTACTGTGGGAAATTAGGCCCCAGAACCCATGTCACACTACAGAGAGATATCACTCTGTCCCAGCACAGTTGCAGTTCTCAGGTTTGCCAAACACATGAAAGGTATCTCTGCCCATTTTTGTCATTCGTTAGTTGTCAGTCTGTTAGGAGTGCTATAATAAAATCCCACAGACTGGGGGCTAATTAACAATGGAAATTTACTTCCCACAGTTTTGGAGATTACAGAGTCCAGGATTAGATCCAATATGGCAGAGGAGTAAGTGAAAGCTACACTAACCTCCTCTCAGGACCAACCTGGATTTACAACTAAATCATAAAGAAATCATCCTGAATAGCCAACTGAACATTAGCTGGAGAGAAGCCTTATAACCAAGGACAGACAGAAGAAACCTCTTTACCACAACAAGACTGGTAAAAAGTGTGGAAGTGGAACAAGAGGGCTAGGCTAGTTGGGCTGCCACAGGTGGCAGGTAAAGTTCCAGAGAAATATTTCATCGGCTGGGGGTTTCCTTCTGAGAAGTTTGAGGACTAAACTCCACATTGGGCTCCCTAGCCTGCAGCACCAGACCTGGAAAAAAACCCAGATAGCATCCAACTATGAAAAGCAGCAGAAGTTCTATCTGCCAGGGAGAGATGGCTAGATACTGAGAGAGCCTCTTAAAGGGCCAACACACAAAATTTCATTTGCAGCCACATACCCTGACTCTGGTAGAAGGAGGGCAGAGTGGTCTAGAGACACTTGAGGATAGTCTGGGGCTGATGGCTTGGGAGAGAACTGAAGGAACAGCTGCCATAATGCCTGTGCTGAGTCATTCCCCATATTGCAGAAGCCATCTTTCTCAGGTAGAGCACTCTGATGCTGAATAGCAATAGCCTGGGGGGAAGCAATAGCTCCACCAGAGTAAAATTTGTATTACTTTGCCTACAAGCAAGGCTACTATACCCAGCAAGGCTATCATTTAAAATCAAAGGGGAAATGAGGAGCCTCCCAGAAAAGAAAAAGTTAAAGGAGTTTGTTAACACCAAACCGGTACTGCAATAAATGTGAAAGGTCTAGAAGAAAGAAAGAAAGAAAGAAAGAAAGAAAGAAAGAAAGAAAGAAAGAAAGAAAGAAAGAAAGAAAG
>PVKU01014477.1:0-22888 GCA_004027475.1 Anoura caudifer | reverse complement strand
ACCTGCCTCGTCTCACCAGGTCCCGGGGGTTGCTGGGGCTCTGTCCTGTCTTGGGGTCCCAGAGGCTTCTCTGGAAGGGCAGCACCACGTCCCCACGCCGGTCCGGGTCGAACACGGGGTCTCCGGGCGGGATGTGGATGTTGAGGAATTCGGCGGGACAGCCAGGTCTCTCTATGCTCACCAAGTCTGAGAGCACGTGATAGCCTGAAGGCGAGGGATGCAAACTGGTGAGAATCGCCACTTCCTATGGCCAGGTTTCTCAAGAGCAGAAAGACAAGGGGTTCGAGTGCAGGCTCCGAGGCCAGCTTTGAGGCTTTTTTTTTTTTTTTTCCTAATCTGCAAAGTTGTTGTGAGAATCAGTATAATCAATATAAGGATGACTCCACATCCGCCCCCATCTCCTAACATATCCTTGCACCTACCCTCCCTTTTCAGGGAAAAGAGAGTAAATCATATCGGGAGGAGAGCGGTGGCAGGGGACTCAGATCCTAAGAGCAATAATAAGGGTCCGGTGGCACTCCTGGATTTCGAGTAAGGGGGTAAAAAAAAAAAAAAAAAAAAAAAATTAAGGGGCGGAATATCCCTGAGTCGACAGGCCAGATCACTGTGAGGTGAAACAGTGCTCAGCCTGCTGCTTGGTTGGTGGAGGAGATGCTTAGGAGTCTCTCATGGGTCTCCTGTGCACTTGCAGAGGGTCTTCAGGGGTCAACACCAGCATCTCCCCACTTTCTCTCACCAAAGAAGACCCCCAGCACGGTGCGGTTGTGGCGGGATGCCAGCCCGGCTCTGCCCCGCGTGGTGGCGTCACTGAGTTGGCGCGGGTTGGGTAGCAGAGGCTCTTTCAGAGCTTGATACACTCCATCTGCGTAATTGGCTGGTACTACGCGTTGCAGTCGACAGCCTGCAGGAAACAGGAGGGAGATGGGCTGCGTTAGAGCACTTGGTCCCCGAAGAGCCCACAAACCTTGCTCTACGCCTCCTTCACTCCTCCACTCCCAGTGACGAGACCCCCTTTTCCCAGTCTCCTGGCCCTAGGAATGCATACGAGTTCAAGGCGCAGGCAGCCAAGAGGCTGGCGGTGCGCCCTCTCCTTTTCTCCGTCCCTGGACGCACCTGCGGCGCCGCGATCATGGTGCCTCAGGTTGTTGAACCAGCCGTCATAGCGCTGCACTTCCCAGGGCAGAGTGAGTGCCTCGCTGCCGCCTGTGAGTCAGACAGTGGTCCCCTCAGTGCTAGCCTCCCTGCGACGCCCAGGGTGCCCGAGGGCCTCAGTCCGTGCTTCTCCCACTCATCGAGCGTCCCCAAACCATCCAAGTGGCTGCTATACCTGCGCGGGGTGGAGGCTGCGCTGGGAGTTTCCCATCTCGCTGAGCCAAGCAGCAATCTGACCTGATCTTCCAGCCTTAGGGATCCACCTTACTGCAATTCTCCCTTCCCGCATTCCCTTGGGGTACTAAGTGACTTCCCCAAGCTGAGGATGCCAGATACTTACCTGCTGGATCCTGGGAACCAGTCAGGAGAGCTCCCAGGAGCACCAGTGCCTCTGGTCTTGCACAGAGCATGCTGAGCCTGCAGTCTGGGGGATTGGAGGTGGTGTGTGAGGGATGAAAAGCTGGCGTCCCCAATGCCTACGGCTGGCACAGAGGGAGGAGGCACCAGCTGTTTTCACTTGTGGAGAGAAGATTTTAGAAGCATTACCAAGAACCCACATGCCACTGTTTTCTGGGCACATGGCAGCCCTGTGGGCACTGACAATCATCCCTGCTCTCCATCCTGTCGAAGAACTAATCCGAACACAGAAACCCATGGGGCACAAGCCTCCTGGGGCATGTCAATCACGGGCAGGACTTTACCTCCAGCTTCCTAGAGCCTGCCCAAAGCCTAGAATCCCTACTCCCAGCCCTCCAGGAACTGCTTCTAGAAAAAGCAGAAATGAGAAAGCAACTACTAGTTGCTTAGCTGGGTGCTGAGACATGCAGCCCCTTATACTTCGCAATGAATGTCTGTGCATGGACGTGAGGAATGGGAAGACCAGGCCCCACCCCCTCGTCCAGACTCTGGTGTAGGGCCCCGATCCGGATCAGAAGTCTTCTTTCCTCTTGGACTCTTCTTTTTTGCTCTGCTTTCTGCCTCCACTACCCGGCTGCCACCCCTACCCACCAGCTCTTAAGAGGAGAGCACCTTCCCCGCTGTACTCTCACCCTACTCCTTGGATCCTGTGAGGCCAGTTGCGCGGGTGTCCATTCTGGCCAGGCCAACACTAGGTGTGAGCCTCTGGCCTCTGGGCTCGCCCTCCAGCTGAGAAGGCAATGCTCTTCTCATTTGCATAGTGACTGCCCACCTCTAATTTGCATGATATCTTCCCACAATGACTGGCTTGCCAGGTCTGGACATCATTGCTGGGCATGCTGCCCATGCTGCTATAAAAGGGGTCCGGGTCCCACACGACTTTCAAAAGCTGAGCAACCTGCAGAGCTTCGAAGGTAACTGCTCACACACAGTGAGAAATAATTCCACCCTCCTGCCTTCTCCTAGACCAACCCAGAAAGCTTGAGAGAAGCCAGCTGCTGCACTTCTTCAGAGGTAAGCCCATGGGCTCAGGCTTGGCCAGCCCATTGGATTGTGCCCTAGCATGCAGGGGTTGGGGGGTGAAGAGAAGTGGGTCCTGGGCTACAATGCCACAGATGCTCCACCCTCTCTCAAGCAGGGTCAACTCCCGGCTTGCCTGCCTGCTGGTCAAAACGCAGTGCTTCCCAGTGTTGCAGCATGGCTCTCTGGGATGGCAAGCTGTCTTTCTATCCCCAGCCCCGGCATGCTGCCGGCATCAGTGTCCCTCTGCTCATTGTCATTGTGGTGTTCTTGGCCTTGGCTGTCAGCTTCTTGCTCATCTTGCCTGGGATTCGTGGCCACTCGGTAAGCGGGGTTGGCAGCTCAGGTCTGGGAAAGTGTCACAGATGGACGGCTTGTCACTGAAGGATATGGAATAGTCAGATGACCATAGGTGGAGCAGACCCAGAAGTCCAGTGCAGGAAGTACCCTTTCCCAGGGACAGGGAGGAGTCCGGTTCAAGACATCCTAGAGACTGACCCAGCTGGAATCATTCAGGAGGCTACCACAGAGAGTGGGTACCTGGTCCAGTAATCCTGGGGCTGATTCTAGCTTTCATGTCCTGCTGGGACTCCCACCTCTCCCCAGACTGCAGTGCCACTCCCACCCAGTCCCCCAAAGATCTATATCTTTGGGCCAAGAGGACAGAAGCTAGCAGCTCAGACTGCTGTGTTTCAACTGTGTGCTGGGTTAAGAGGCAGGTATATGGGTGTCCCCATCCTAAAGACTCAGATGCTTTGACACAGGATTCAGAGCTGTAGCAGATTGAGTACTTTCCCTTAGATTCTCTCCTCTCCCAGAACCTAAGTTGCCTGTTTTCAAGTCTAGAGGGACCTCTCCTCCCAGAACCTTGGTTTCCTGAGAAACTGATGCATCTAGGAATATGTGAGAGGTTGTCATTCCACCTCCTGTACTTGGCCACCAAACCAGGGCCTCCATTTCTTGGGGAAGGTGACCCCTGACTGCTTAGCACTTCTGGAATCACTGAGCCTTACCATAGCAGTGACCTGAGCAGGAGGTGGAACGTAAGTGGAGGAATGAAGGTTGTGGAATACCAGGCAGAGCAATTGCAGGGTGGACTGGAAAATGGGGTTGGGGAGGCGCAAGCTCATGGCCAGAAAACATCAGAAATGCTAGTGTCTCAGAGGGTCTTGCACAAAAAGCAAGCCTGACTTCAGCCTCAAAATGCCAGGAATGTAACTGGGAAGAGGGTGTGGGTCAAGAGCGGGCAGTTGCAGGAGCACTAAATATCCAGGTGGCATGGGGTCAAGGGAGGTCTTGGGGACTCTGGTTGAGCAATACCCAGGCCTGACCTGGTATCTGTTCCTGCAGCGCTGGTTCTGGTTGGTGAGAGTTCTCCTCAGTCTATTCATAGGTGCAGAAATCGTGGGTAAGTGTGTGGTGCATTAGATGGGGAGAACACCTGGGGTGAGGAAGGAGGCTGTCAGAGGGCACCTGGGATTGGTTTCCATCTCCCTCTCTCCATTCTCCAGCTCTTTCTAGTGTCCCCTCTTCTGTCCCTACCACGTATATATACCACACTGGACCCCTAGACCTCTGCCTCCATTTCTCTTCACAGTGTCCCACCTTCCATCACCACCCTCCCAATTCTATCTCTTCAATCGTTTCCCTAACTACCTTCCACCTTGTGCCTCTTCCCCACAGCTGTGCACTTCAGTGCAGAGTGGTCAGTGGGTAGAGTGAGCACCAACACATCCTACAAAGCCTTCAGTGCAGCCCGTGTCCGAGCTCACGTCGGTCTGCACGTAGGCCTAGAGGGAATTAATATTACATTCACAGGTGAGGAGACTGGGGCGAAGTGAACTTCTGGAATGGGCAGACCCCAGGGTGGGGGGAGCGCGGCAGGAGCAGCTGCAGGAACTCTCAGACCCCACAAGTTCAAACAGCTTTCAGTCTTCATGAATTTGTGTTTTCCCCAACCGCTGCCAAACCCGTTTCTCTGGAGCCTTCATTTTACTATCCGAATCAGCCTTGTTACCTGATCCCTGGCTGCGTGCAGCCGGATGACCCCGCCCTCCGCCCCCCACAGGGATCCCAGTGCAGCAGCTGAACGAGACCATCGACTACAACGAGCAGTTCAGCTGGCGTCTGGGCGAGAACTATGCCGAGGAGTACACAGAGGCGCTGGAGAAAGGGCTGCCTGATCCAGTTCTCTACTTGGCGGAGAAGTTCACTCCGAGCAGTCCTTGCGGGCTCTACCGCCAGTACCGCCTGGCCGGACATTACGCTTCAGCCACACTGTGGTGAGCGCTGCAGGGAAGGCAGAGTGAGTGAGTGACTGAGTGTGTGTGTCCGCGCGCGCCGGAGGATGTGAGCTGAGGTTACAGCTCAATATACTCGGGAGAGTATGACCGCCCTTCGGGTGAGAAGGTCATGAGATCCGCAGAAACCCTCGGAATCTCGAAAGACTCTGCCACAGCTGGGAACCGGCTACGCCCTTAGGCGGTTGCCCCTGCACTTCCGCCACCCCAGCCCGGCGCTCATTCTGGGGTAGGCACTTTGAGGAAGCGAGGCTGTGAAGGCTTGGGTGGGCCGGGAGAGGCCGGCTCACAGCACTGCTGGTCTCCCCGCAGGGTGGCGTTCTGCCTCTGGCTCCTCTCCAACGCGCTGTTCTCCATGCCGGTCCCGCTCTACGGAGGCCTGGCGCTCCTGGCCACCGGCGCCTTCTCGCTGTTCTCCGTCTTGTCCTTCGCCTCCATCTCCAGTGTGCCGCTCTGCCCTCTCCGCTTGGGCTCCTCCGCGCTCAGCAGTCACTACGGTGCCGCCTTTTGGGTCACGCTGGCTACGGGTGAGGACCGAGCGATGGGCCCGGGGAGGCTGGAGATAGGAACGGCACCTATACCGGTGCGCGCTTTCTGGTTTACAAAGTGAGCTCACCTATTTTACCAGTTTGCCCCTCTCGATAGTTTGTAGAGGCAGGCACTGCTATGCCCTTCTTACAGAAGAGTTTATCTTGACCAGTTAGCCCACGAACCCTTGTATCTTGTAATCCATATTAAGGGTCTATTCTGCCTGTGAGTGTGCGGAGGTGAGGGTGGGGGGCGAATGTGAGCGGTAGCTTCCAATATCTGCAAGGGGCGGTCTGACTTCTGTTCCCGAGCCCTGACTGCCCTCTTTTCTTGCATCCGCGCCTCCGCAGGTGTTCTGTGCCTCTTCCTTGGAGGGGCCGTGGTGAGTCTCCACTACGCTCGTCCCAGCGCTCTTCGAACCTTCTTGGACCAAAGCGTCCAGAACTGCGGTAACCAAGCGAGAGGGGGCTCGCCTCTCAACTTCAGCAACCCTGTACACAAGGAGTTCGGGGCCTCGGACTTAATAATCAGTACTAACCTATGAAGGGATCTCAACCTTGGACTCCTCCGCCTCGGTCCCCCGCAGCCTGGAGCAGTGCCTGCCAGACCTGGGCCGGGAGAGCTCAGGGAGAGACCGTGGGCTGCAGGAGCCCAGGGAAAGGTGGGCGGCCTCAGACTTGCGCCTGAGCACCCTGGAGTCTCCCACGGTGAACTGTAACTAAATTTTCTTCCTTTTGTTTTTTAAATTTTTTTCTCCGTTAATTTCCGTGGCTTCTCAAGGCTCTTGGGGGACATGCGTCCTCGGGAGACTTCTCTGGGCTGGTGGCAGCCATACAACATTCTCTATCTCTTCCTTGTCCCGAACCGGGATTCTGCGGAGAATCCAGAGTAACCCAAGAAAAGCTCTGGGAGAGGGGCGCCCTCTATTGAGCCCAGAGGGGAACCGACCGGAGCCCGCAGCTTCCGGAGCCGCCCCAGGTGGATTGAATGGCAGGGCACAGCTACCAGGCAGCTCACCCTCCCGCCTACCCTCCCACTGGCCCACCCAGGGGGATCCTCCTCTGCCTGTCCGGCTAAGTGAGCTAGGAAGGAATGGCATTTTGGAGTTGATTCACTACGGAATGGTGTCTGAGGCCCAAGGTAGATGTCAGCAGGCCATAAAAATGTAAATCCTGGGATTTTTCTTTAAGGTCCTTTGGCAAGTTCCACAATTTTACTTGGCAAATTTGAGAACAGAAGCTCAAAGAGAACGTGGCACAGTTCGTTAATATTAGACCTGAGGTAAGAAGTTTGGTTTCTTCTTCCTCTAAGTGCTGTCTTGCATTGTACCAAGAGTTCACACAAGCTGAGGAAGTAAAGGAAGAACAAAGGGGGTCCAGGAGAAAGGAAAACAGGAAGTGTATGGGATCAGAGGGAACACAGAATCCTGCTGTAACCCACTCCACACACATACACACACACACACACACACCCATTATGTGGGTGAAGGTGGGTTTCAACAGTGGCAAAGAGGCAAAGCATCAAAGAAAGGCAGAGTTGCTTAAGGAAACATTTGGTCGTACCATGTGACGAGGTTTATGGGCAGCCCCAACATCTGTTCAGCAACCTTAGGTATTTTGTTTTGTTTTATTTGTTTAACATTGATAGGCAGAGTTTCCTTTTTCTACTCCACCTCCAGACCGGGGCTGGAGGGCTAAAACATTTGGTCCTGTAGGCAGTTCTGGTGGTTTTATGGGACTCAAAGGAGGTCTAGAGCCAGATTGGAAATTGGGGCGGCCACGTGGTAGAGGAACCTTATAGGGCACAGGCAGGTATGCTGAGGTGCTCCTCCTTGTTGCACACCTTGGAGGAAGCCTCTGACAGAGGAATGTCCTGGGGCACAGGACTCTCAGCTGTGGACCTATAACAAGGGCTCAGGAGTCCCCCTTCCTCAGGATTCCACTCCAGCCCAGGGTTCTCCCCTGCACTCTGATTGAAGAAAGCCTTCAGTCTATGGGGCTGCATCCTGTGGGCCACTGCCATGACCAGGCCCAGCAGCACACAAAGCAGTCCTGGAAATAGGAGGCAATAGGTGTCTTGCTTAGTGATGGTGACACCCTCCTGAGGACTATTTCTTCTAAGAGCATCTGAACAACTCTAAGGGAGTCCTGGCATTCCTGCTTCAAGGCAAGGGACTCAGAAAGGTGGTTGTGAGTTTTGGACTCTAAGCCCAATGCTCTTTCAATTATATCCTGGCGTGGGGGGAGGGGAGAGGACAAATGAATCTGTAAACAGAAAAACCCTTAGGGAAGGGCAGAGCACAAAGGAGTAGGCATGGGAAAGGGCATGAGGGACAGACACACTGGGACAGGAGAGGACATTAAAACTGCAGGATGCATTAATACTATGAGAGGCAGGGACAGGGAAGGGTTCTAGCAATGGAGGACACAGAGAAAAGTGTTTAGGAGAAGTGGGAGGGCAATATGAGATTGGAAGATTTGGGAAAGAGTTGGGTAAAAAGAGAGTTAGCAGATGAGGGACATGACAGAGAAAAAGAGAAGACCCAGGGGAGTAGGAATGCACAAGGAGACAGGGGAAGTGGAACAGGGGAGAGAAATCTGAGAGATGAGGGGTACAAGAGAGACAAGCTATAAACAAGGGAAAGCCATCCTGGTACCCAGGCCCTCAGCCCCACCAACATGATGGTCCCTGACCTTCCCTCCCTGGCCCGGAGCTCTCTAGTGCTGTCTTTGGGTCTGGGCCTCACCTGTGGTCAGTGTAATCCAGAAGGCAGGCCCATGGTGAATATGCAGTATAGCAGTGCCCAGGCGCAGAGGACAGGGTGGGGTGAGTGATGTGGCCATGGAGAAGAAGAGTAGTCCCAACAGCTGGAAGATGCCTGTCGCCAGCAGCATGTGGCCCCCGTAGACCAGCACAGGCATGGACAGCATAACGTTGGCCAGCAGCCAGCAGAGGAATGCCACCCTGGATGGAGAGCCAGGACCCAGTGAAGGCTGGCCCAGGCATCTCTACCTGGAGGACCCCAGGTAGAAGCTCAGGGACCCAAGGACACCCCAAAGATGTGAGGTAGGGATTTTTGCCTTGGGTTTCCCTAAAAAGTACTGTTGTGACTGGTGCCAACCTGTCCCACCAGGATCTCCACATGAGTGGAGGAGAGATGGCTAGAAACCCTGTTCTGGGGTCTGGGCTAACAGGGCCTCCATCCCACTCTCACCACAGAATGGCCGAGGTGTAGTGTCCCGCCAAGCGGTACTGGCCATGCAGGCCACAGGGGCTGGTTGGGGTGAACTTCTCGGCCAGGTAGAGCACAGGGTCTGGCAGTCCCTTCTCCAGCGCTCTTGCATACTCCTCAGCATAGTTCTTGCCTAGGTGCCAGGTAAACTCCTCATTGTAACTGATGGTCTCATTCAGCTGCTGCACTGGGGTCCCTGAGAAATGGGGCAGCTGTGCTCAGCAGGGACCCAAGGGCATTTGCCTGGGTAAGGGGCTCACCATGATGGGTAGAGGAAGAGGAGCTGGTCTCAATGGAGAGAAAGTAGCTTCCAAGGCCCGGGAATTCCCTCTCCTACCATCCCTCTAACCCATGTGGTCACTCTTTAGATCACACCAAACTAGATCCCACAGACACAGAGCAGAGCTATCCTCTCTGTCACCAGTAAGAGCTCTTTCTCACCTGTGAGTGTGATGTTGACTCCTCCCAGCCCAACCTGGAGCCCAACATCAGCGTTGATCCACTGGGAACTGAAGGCCTTGTAAGATGTGTTGGTGCTGGCCTGGCCCACAGACCACTCAGTACTGAAATTCACAGCTGGGTTGGGGAGTTGGACATACGGGAACTTAGGGAGTGCTGGGCATTGCTGGGTGGGAGTCAGAGGGAAAGCTAAAAGGTGGCCATGTCTGTTTTGCTCATAATTGTATATCGATTAACTAGCCTAGGGTCTGGCATGTGGTTGGTTTGCCAAAAATGGGAAGAATAAATGATTTCCCTTGGTCATATTCCTCTTACCCCTTCCCTTCCTTCCTCTTCCCACTTGGGGAGAGCCACTCAAGCAGCCTGGGGAGGAAAACATTAAAGTGATAACATGCTAGGCAAACACAGCTTCAACTTAGAGACTTTCCATCTTTCCTATTTGCCTAATTCTGAAAGCAAAGCAAGCAGTCTCCCCCATTTCCTCCCTCCAGTCTCCAAAGGTACTCTCCCCATTCATTTTAACCTGCTTTCCTCTAAATAAAAACGTTAGGAAAGTTGGGGAGATGTACCCAGGATGGTTTCCTAGGGCCCGCACCTCTCTTGGCAAGGGTAAAAATGAAGAGATAAGGCTAAAATGAGGGAGGCATGTGGGCAGGATCTGGAAGCCCACCCTGAAGCAGAGGCTGCTGTGGGGAAACAAGGAAGGTCCAGACGGGTTGCTGAGGGAACCAGATGGGGTGGAGGCGCTGCCCAAGACAGCTGAGCTTCACACTCACCCAGGATCACAGCTCCGATGAATAAGCTGGTCACCACCCGCAATAGCCAGAACAGCCTCTGAGCCATAACAGTGTAGGTGGGTTTAAGAAGGAGCACCCTCCTTCCAGGTCCCCCCTTCCTCTTTCCAGGCTTGGGTCATTTGGTCAATTTAGATCAGAGTGACTGGCACATAATAGGTGCTCAAAAATCATCTGTGGAATCAATGAGTGGGGGAGCTCTCTGCTGGAGGTGAAGTGTTGCTTTCTCAGGACTGATGCCTCTTTCCTGAGTCTGGTTTTAGTGAGAGAATCTGGCCCCTTCACCTCAAAGCCAAGGTCTCTCTGGGGCTGGGTTTCAGGGCTGGGTTTGTTTCTTACCATTTTGCCCCGAATGCCAGGCAGGATGATGATGAAAGTGACAAGTGCAGTCAGAAAGATGATGATGATGATGGCCAAGGTGGTGTCCATCGGGAAGGTTGGCTTGGGGCCAGGATAGAATGGGAATGTGTGTCCAAAAGCAGCCATTTTGGTAGGTTGTGCAGGGGAGGTGGATGCTGTACAACAATAACAGGTGTTTATTGAGTGCCCTCTGTGCCGGGCACTGTTCTTGGTGCTGGAGATACATCCCAGAACAAACCAGATCAGGCCCCTCTTCTCTGGAGCTCACCAGATTCCACTGTTCGTGCCAATCCACTGCTCCTCAGCCATCCATCTGCCTGTGCTTTGGCTTCGAGAGAAGGAGGGTCTTGGCAATCAGTCTCTGTTGCCCCGTTCCCCCTTCCTAACCTGTAGGCCTCCTGAATCAGTGCCACCACTACACTTGAGGCTTCTCTGCTTCCTTTGGGACTGTTTTAAGAAATATAATTTTTTTTTTAAATCTCCCTCAGGCCTCTAGCACAAGCAGACAGAACATAAAAAGAGCTATATTTAATATCAAGTGAAAGCATATGGGTGAAGGATGGTACAGATTGGAAAAACATTGCTTTTCTCCCCAGTCCCCAAAGGAACACAGGCCAGACAGCTCTGCTAAGTATATAGCACATTTCCAGACCTCGAACTGCCCACACTGGTCTGTCCAGCTTTCTCAAGCACCCGGCTCCTGCTCTGGCAACTCCAGAACAATGGAGCTAAATTGAGTTCACCTCAATAAGCACTGAAGGAGCACCTGCCCTCCACGAAGCACAGCACTGGGGCCAGTTGTCCTTCTACTGCATGCATCATCAACTGCAGCCTTCCTCCTTGATTTAGATTCCCAGGCCTCATTTCAGTTCAAACACTGGCTCAGTGGTTCTCTGCCTGTCCCCTAATCTCGGAGCTAGATTGTTGACTCTAGTTTGTTCCTTCGCAAACAGGATACTTGGAAATGGTACCAGAATTTGTGTCTTGTTAATTCCAGGCAGAATGGATTACAAGACATGATATTATTTTTAGAAAGGAAGGAAGGAAGGAAGGAAGCAAGCAAGCAAGCTACAAATTGAACCATGACAGCTATTCTGGGTAGGAGACACCTCAATTTCAGAGACATCAAAATGTAAGGAAAAAAACGTGCTTCTTACAATCAATGATCCCAGCTCTGCTCATTTCCCTGAGCGTGATCTACACTGGAGCCTGAGTTTGCCCAGGAGGCTCCATAATTTATACTCTGACCAGGTAGTGTCTTGTTAAGTGATATAGTGAAAGAATAAGCTCCAGAGTTAAGTAGCTCTGAGTTTGATTTCCACCTCTGCCTCTTGTAAAGAGTTTTATTAAAAAATGGGGATGATAATAATGTTTATATCACAGGGTCATTGTGAGTATAAAATGAGACTGTGTATGTAACATGCTAAGAATAGTACCTGGAACAGAATAATATCAATAAATGGAAGCTACCAGATTGGGAAGGAGGGCGGCATTTTATTACTCTATTTATCTCCAGTCCTTCTTGGAGAGAACTGGGCTGGAATCACTTCTGGGTCTGGGTCCAGTTCTTCAGCGACTAATGTAACATTGGGAAGAAAAATGATACAAAACCTGGTCTTGGTTTCCTTATCTGCAATGGGATGTGATGATCTTTGGGTCCCTTCTGGTTCTAAATACTGATTCTCCTAACAAAACATTGTATCCCCCAGCCGTTCCTCTTCTTCTTGTCTGGCCATCCCCTTGTACTCTCCCTTAGGGTATCACAATATCGCAGAGAGACAGTTTCAACTTTTAATCCTGTCTTTTAGGCAAGTCACATAACTTCTACATCCCAGTTTTAACATGATGTTTTGCTTTTTTTCTTAACTTGTCAGCTCTCCCACCTCAGAGAATTGAGCAGCCCCTTTTCTTCTGGGCTCTGACAGCAGTCCTGCCTGCTTTCACCACCACCTTTCTCCTCAGTTATTCCTTTGCAACTTTGTAGCTTCTCCTTCTCTGTGGGCTCCTTCTTTCGAGGCTAGGCTTAAGTGTCCCCCATCTTAAGAACACGAAGAATGAAGACTCTCTCCCTTGACCTTCTGGGCCCTGTCCAGCTACTATCTTATTCCATTCTCTTCCTTTTACAGCCAGGCATTTGGGAAGCATAGTCTACGTTGGTATTGTCACTGCCTGATCTCTTGAACTCATTGCAATCTGGCTTCTCCCCAGCCCAGATTTCTCCATTAGGTCACCAAGTGCTGAATCCAAAGGGAAGTTTCCACTTTCATCCTCGTTTACCTCTCTGTAGTATTTGACACTGTGGACCATTCCCTCTTTCTTCAAACATTTCCTCCTTGGACACTTATGACACCATGTTCTCCTGAAACTCCTACCTTTGGCCCTCTTGTTTGGGGCCCCTTTGCTAGTTCTTTCTCCTTCGTAAATGTTTATGCTCTCCAGGATTCTGTCTTCACTCTCTCCTTTATCACTCTTCCTGATTCCCTGGGCAAGCACACCCATTCCCATAGCGTATGATTCTCAAATCTACGTCTCCAGGTGGACCTCCTATCTGGGCTCCAAACCCAAAATGGTCCATTACCCTACAGGCTTTTCACTTGTATGTTCCATGGATGCTTCAAGTTTAACAGGTCCCAAACTGAATTCACTGTCTTTACTCTGCTTTTGATTGATTTTTTTTTTTTTTTGTCTCTTTGTTGGCATCACCATCCCATCAATCAAATAAGCCAGGGACCCGGAACATTTTAAACATTCCTTGTAACCATCCATGCATTTCCTTCCCTACTGCATCTGCCCTAATCCAGACTTATCCTGACTTGCTTGGTGTCAGAACAATTTTTCTAACAAGTAAATATATATATTTTTTTAATCTGGGTAAAATCTAATCTTCTCACCATTACATAGAAAGTCCTTTGTGATCTGGTCCCACCTACCCTTCCATCTTCACCTGTCAGCCAGCCTAATCTCTAGTCACACTGAACTACCAGCCCATCCCTGAATCTGACATGCTCTTTGAAGCTTTCATGCTTTTGTAAGCATTTTTCTCTGGCTGGAATGCTTTTACCTTCTTGGCCAACTCCTTTCCTGGCAAACCCTTCAAATCTCAGTCTGTGTTAACTCCTCTGTGAAGTTTCCTCTAATACCATCTGGTTTGTGTGGATGTTTCCACCTTTAATGTTCTGATTACATTTGGAACATACCTCCATGATCCCAATAATCACTCACAGTCTAAATGTTTGAACATCTCTCTCCCTGTCAGCTTCTAATCTCCTTCGGGGCAGGGACTTTGTCTTTCTATCTTTGCATTTACTCAATAGGTATACTAATCAGCCTGTGGATCAAATGACCATAGGAATGCATTCCTCTCCTTGCAGTAGAATCTTCTGTTTGGAACACAAGAGGGAGCTGTGCTCCCTCATCGCCCCATACTATACTCTCATTCAATGTTAATTTACCACCAATATAGGGCTGAGGACAGGGAAGGAAGGAATTTGACCAACCCTGTCAATTTTTAATGCTTTTACAAAATTTTCAGAAAGTCTCTTCAAATAGTTGGATTCTCCAAAGCATGAATGTTCGTGTTCAATTGAATTTGAAACGTACATTTTAACTCTAGCTGAAGATAAGAATTTATGGATTCAATTATTTTGTAAAATATGTGATAGTGACATTTATTTTAAAGCAGATAGACTGAAGCCATTACAATTTTGATGAAATGTTATGTTTTTAAAGGATATAAAATGTAGAATATCTTGGTTAGTAAGATAGACAAAGCAAGTTTGCTAATAGTAAGAATATGTGTTACATTATGGAACTTTAAAAACAAATATTTGCAATATAAGCAAATAATAATAATGCAATGTATTTTGACCAGGGTCACATATTAGCATTATTCCTCCATTTATTTGAAAGGGAGTATATAAAATATTTTACAAGAATGGCTCATTTCTATTAGCACAGTGCTTCAAAGAAACACTAACAAAAGGCCTTCTGTATCTTAGGTGCAGAAGAACAATATTAACTTATTTCCAATTCTCCAAAATATTTATTTATATACTAAAGCAAAAATACAGTGGTGAATGAAATTTGCCTTGATTAATTTCTTCTTGTTCAATTTAATGAATTACATCCTCCTTAATCTACATGGCCCAGTTTAAAGTTAAATTTTCATGACCCTGATCTTAATTTGATTTTAATTATTAAGCCAACAGGCCTCCTGTATGAAGAGATGGGACTAACATGAAAAGTTCCCACATTTAGCAATTCTCCTTTTCCTATGAAGCTTAGAGTTTCCCATAGATGTCCTCCTCCCTAGTTTGCCAAGGAGGTTCTGACTGTAGAATTTCTTCCTATCTGATAAAAATCTTATGTCAGTCTTCACTTGACCCACGTTTCCCTGAGCTTACCACCATGATTGGTATATATGCACAATGTATATTTGTATTAATAAGCACAAGATACAATCAGACATACACTATAAGTTCATATAAACAGAAACATAGGCACCAGAAAGGAGTTCTCAGCAACATAGACGTCTAGACACAAAAACCCTGCACCAGAGGCCCCTGTGACAACACTGGGGCAGTTCTCATTGGGGCAGGCCAGTCCTCACACACTGGGGTCCTCCTTTATCACCTGACCTGGAGAGGTGAGGAACATCTTTTCCCCTCCTGACGTCCCTTACAATACTGAAGCATTTCTCATACTTGGTTGTATTCCAGACACGGTTATCCAATCCCCCCTACCATAGGATGAAGTGGGTTGCTATGTATGCATGAGGGTTGAGCAAGAAATAGTTCCAGTCTTTAAGAAAATTTGTCCTAGTACAAGCAAGAGTCTTTAGCATCCAAAATTCTTATACACTTTCTTATGGCTCTGTGGCCTCTCTTATAGCTTGACAGGAATTTCTTCCTGAAGTCTCCTGTCCGCTTCTCCCATCTCTGGAACCTACAGAGTAAGGACAATTAATTCTCTACAAAGGGGGGTGGGTCACATGCCTGGAGTTAGCAGGAGCTCTGATTGGTGATACACAGTTATCAGAATGTGGTTGATTGATGGTTTATTTCTCTGGTCGGGGTTGACCCCATTAAAAGTTTACAGCCCTGGCTGGCTAAGGAGACTCTGTCAGAAACTCCTGTCCCAGCCTCTCCTCTTCAAGAACGTGTGTGGGCATGTGTATATGTACTGTTGCACTAAAGGAAAAATTCAGTGGAAAATCAGAACAAGATCTGAAAAGTAGGTTGAGACAAGAATCCCAGTAAGGGCAGAAGGTAGGTAAGGATCCCAGGGGTGTTGAATCATACAAACCAATCTATCCAGACTCCAGATAAGGTTTCGGTGTCTGTAAGCCTTGTGGCATTTATGGCCTTACAAGGTTTTCCTTGCCTTCTCTTAGTTTCTTACCAAGCTTTCTCTTTGAAGATCTGATTTTGATCGGGGTGGACACAAGTGTGCCCCTAGGAGCCAGGGTGAGGGCGGCACTTTCAGGCCCCCTCCAAAACCCACCCGGACTGCATCGACCCCAATGGTCATATATCCCCGCCACTCACATGGGACCAGGGTTGCTTACCTTCTCTTCTTTCCAACAAGCCGTGGGTGGTAACTCGCCCAGCTGGCCTCCTCCTTATGGAACCTCACACGCGATGCTCTTGCGGTTGGAATCAGAGAGGGACACGGTCCGGACGTTCTGTCACCAAAGAGCGAACCCTTTCAGTCGGCGGACCTCTCTTCCATCCTCCACTCTTCCCATTCACTTAAGGACCAGGCTGTGACCGGACAAATGGGGTCTGCGATGCTTCTCTGCTTCCCACTCTAAGTTACCCTCGACCTTCTCAGACTGCACCCCGGCCCCCGCGGCGCTGCTCCACACCAGCCTGGCACAAAGACGGGACGCCTGCCGATGCACTTCGCAGCCCTCCCTCCGACCTCTCCTTCTCCTCCCCCCATGCCCAGCACCCCAGGCCTCTCCAGCACAAACCTAGCAATGCACTCAGGGGTGCGGGCGGGGCGTGGGCACAGTGAGACCTTGGAGATCTCACGGTGAAGCCGCCGGCGGGTGTGGTTAAGCGCAGACTCCAACAGGGTCTGAAGACGGGTGCCTTGCTTGGACGCCTGGCTAGGGTGTTGATGGATCCTGTCGGTCTTAGAGCCCAGAACCAATGGTGTGGAGAGAATTCGGGGACCGCTCCCTGTCCCCCTGCACGCTCTCCTTCTCCCTCTCCCAGCCCCAGCAGACCCATAGAAGCGGACTCGCCCTGTTCGCTGTCCACCTGGCAGAACTAGCCAAGCCCTAGTCACTGACAGGGCATTCCCTACATCTGAGTCCCGCAAGCACGTGGCGTCTCACCTTGCGGGCCCAGATCCCCTTGGAGCACCTCTCCCGGTCCCCCAAGCTCGGGTTTCTATCCCGCCCCACTCCGCCCCGCCCCACCGTAGAACTGGGGCGCGCCATCTCCTCCGCACTCCCCAGCCCCGCCCAACTCCGCGCAGAGCGGGAGAGGGAACCGGACACGAGCGGGAGTCGTGGGCCCAACTTTGAGCCAGACGGGAGTCAAGCTGCATTTCCTGCTCAGGTGACACCGCAGCCACAGGTCAGATCCTGGAGGGCTTCTCTGGGCCTGCGGATCTGGACGCTCCGACGGGGGTTGGGTGGGGACACTCCAGCTGCAGGGCTGCGTCAGAGCGTGCCGCAGCTCCACATTTTTGAGGGAAGGGGAATCCAGCCTGACCTTCCTGCGCCTCCGTTCTTCGCCTGAGGCTACAGTGGGCCCTGTTAGGGCCCATCCTCTACCTTCAAGGTATTGGGAGACTGGATACTTTAGTTTCTGGGTGTTGGGTGGCCTGGTTTGCTTGGGCTTAGGGGAATCTCTCCTGAACTCCTCCTGGCACCAGCACATGATACCAGGAAGGGGATTTGGGGCCTTTAGAAACCATGCTTTCCTCTTCAGCCCTCCCTTGGGACCAAGCTGGAACTCCTAGGGCCCTGACTCATCTTTTCCCCACCACACTAGGACTTCATGGCTGGAAAAATTGCCATGTGGGTCAACAACGAGGCAGGCTTGTACTCTCTCCTTGGTTCTCCCACTGCCTGAGGGTTTATTGCCCTTTCCTGAGGTTTACTGCCTTCATTTCAAGGTTGCTGAGAAGTTACTGAACTGATGTTGCTGTGTAAATCATGTGGCTGCCCACCCACAAGGAGCTGTTATTAAGCAAGTCCATCTTCTTCAGGTTCTCCTCACAGCCTGGCCTGAAGGCTCACTGCATGCCTTTATGGGTTGGATGGTACATTGATGTCTGGCACCAAAAATCCAGAAGCCAGAGTGATAGGGAGGAAGCAGCAGGGCATCCTAGATCATGCAAGGACCACTATGGCCACTTCAGCCTTACGGCTTCAACCACCCAGAGCCCTACTCTTCATGAACTATCAAAGGCCTGCCTCTGGACAGTCTCTGGGCTAGAATGGGTAGAACACTAAGCTTCTGAGTTATGACAGGGCCTACGTTTATTCATTTAATGGGAGATGGCCAGTGGGGATGAGGTTACCCTCTGGGTTCCCTCCTGTGAAACTAGACAACCCATCCAGAAGCCCAGAGGGTTTGGCTAGAGATGAGGTTTTGCATGAGTTCCCCCTTCCTCTACTAGATAGTTCCCCAGCCCCAATCCACCCCCAGGCTCCACTTTGCCTTTGGGAGGTCCTCATTGGCCTTGAGCTCACCTGTGCCACTCAGAAGTCACACACTGAGTTCCCTGCTGTCCTGTTTCCCTGTTGTCCCTGGGTGATTTATTGGCCTAGGGAGCGAGAGAACAGGAAATCAGCATTGAACACAGGAATTCCTCTGAGTGGACTCAAACTCCAACCCACCCTCTCTATATCACATTTCCATAACACCTGCCACTTTTTAATTTCACATTTGATTCCAGCAACCATGCTAGAAGGTAGACAGTTCAGACATGTTTACTTTCAGAGCTGGAAGAGGAAACCAAGGTCTAGACCCAATAAATGACCTAAGATCTACACAGTGCTCTGGCAGCAGCACCATATCCAGGGTCCTGGCCTCCAAGCAAGGCTCTGTTCAAGGAACACACTCTGCAGTAGGCTGGGTCAAAACAACGTTCTCCAATTAATCTGAGGCAGTAAAATCCTGGAAGGTGGGGATTTCCATGTGCTTTGTTCACCATTTAGTGGTCAGCACCCACTACATAGTGAGAGCTCATTAAGTACTTGTTGAATAAATGGAAGATTCTTGGGAGGGAGGGAGGGAGGGAGGGAGGGAGGGAGGGAGGGAGTCTCCTGCTCTTTGCTACCCCTTGGCCCATGCCTTGATTCACAGGGACCTTGATTCAGAGGTCCTGGCCTGACTTTTCTCCACTGCTGGGGCTCATTCTCTCTGTGCTCTGTCTTTTTTAGGGTCTCCATTTTAAGGTATTCTCCATTTTCATCATGGGCTTCAGCCTGGCTCTGGCATGGACTGTCCTGGTGGGGCCATGGATGGTTACAGGTGAGTACAGATTAGGGGAGAACTATGGCCAGGAGCAGAGGAACCCAGCGTCTTCTGGGTTTTCCCAAGGACAGAAGTTGTATCACATTCATCTCTATCCCTGCTCCCTAGGTAAAACAGTAGCCTGCACACAGTTAGGTATTCATTTCTAGCTTGCTGACTAGATGGATGGGTAATGGAATAAAATGTTTCCCCAGATCAGCACTTCCTATTCCATTACCTATAGTCTGGGGTCCTTTTGTCTCTCCCCTATTTTCTCTCTACCTAAAATAAGGACCCCTGACCCCAAACAAGAAAAGATTGATTAGACACAGAAGAAAATAAAGGATCTTGGGATCAGATTGGAATGAAAGCTCACTTCCCCAAAGGGAAGTCACCAATGTTTTAAAACAATATGATTTTTTAAAAAATCAATCCACAAGAGTTTCATCTGGTTACCTTCAGCTTTGGACAGTCCATTACTAGAATCTGAGGCCATTCCCTGTAGTCTGAGTCTCTGAGGAGGGAAATGGACTCAAGGTGCTACAAGTTTGCTTACAAAGAACAAGTTCCTGATCATCAGGAGATGCAAGAGCAGGGAGCAAAGAAAATCTGTGGAATAATCTGTCCTGGCTCAAGGCATAGGGTGGTGAGACGGCCCCTGCAGCTTCTCTCTTGCCAAAGCTGCTCCCATTCTCATTCCTTCCAGCTGTCCCTGTGCTTTGGCCTTAGATTTTCCTATTCTCTTGCCTCTTATTCTCAAGAGGCATCCTCCCCTCCCCCTCCCCTGCAGCCCCCACCCTTTGTTCTGCCACCAGTTCATCTTGTTTTGTTTTATTTTTTAAACCTTATCCATTTTTAGAGAAAGGAGAATGGAGGGAGCATGAGAGAGAGAAAAACATTGATGTGAGAGAGAAACACAATTCGTTGCCTCTCAGGGTGCATGCCTCAACTAGGATGGTCCTACAACCCGGGCATGTGCCCTGACTGGGAATTGAATGAGCAACCTTTCACTTTGTGGGACTTTGTCCAACCAACTGAGCCACACCAGTCAGGGACAGTTCATCTTATTTTAGAGATCACATGTAAGTGGCTGCCCTATTTCTGCCCTCAGTCTAGATCCCTAGTTGGGTTCTGTAGTGGTGGGAAATTTTCCCCTTCTCCCCTTCTAGGTTCTTTGGCTAATCTAATAATTAAATTGACATAAGACAGATTAACAGGAGGAAAACAAATTCAATTTCATGCATATCAGAGCGCCATAAAAACAGGACACCTAAGAGCAAATGGGGTAGTTGAGGCTTCTTTGCTGATCCTAAGCTGAGGAATGGGACAGGGGCCAGGGGCTTCAAAGGGGAGGAGGGAAATTCACAGGACCATGAAAGAGCAGATGTTTGCCCTGCATACAGATAAAAAGATATCTCTAGAATTAGCCCTCTTCCTGAGCCAGGCCTCCTGTCTAATTTTTTTTAGGTGGTTAAGGGAAAGATAGTTTTTTTCTTGAGTACTATGTCTTGATTGCCTTCAGCTCAAAATAATCTACATGTCAAAGTGACATATTTTGGGGTCACTTATTCTGCCTCAATTCTTCGCTCAAATATAAGGGCCTGAGTCATTTTCCCTCTCTGACCTCCGTGTGTGTGTGTGTGTGTGTGTGTGTTGGGGGGGTGTTGAGTATGGAGCAGGAGGGTCATTCTGAGATCCTGTCCTTCACCTAAGCAGGGATACAATCAGAGGAATGGGTCTCTCTCTGGCTGGTGAAAGTCCACTTCTTTGCTATGTTCTCTGAGGTGAGGAGAGAGGGAGGTTCAGTCTTGTAGCCTCCCTAGTTTGGGGAAAGAAATCTGGCTGGTCATCTGATCTACTGACCAGAAGGACCACTGCTATATTTCTGATTTTGGATCCTTCCCTCTGCCACCATTACCTGAGTTTTTCCCTCAACAGCTGAGTGCTCCCTCCCAAATTCTAGTTTTTTTTTTTTGAGTACAGTAAGGTCAAGAGGAAGAATTATATGGGGGACATGATGCCCCCAAAGAGGAGAAGGGGTGGGGTTATCCACATGACCATTAGTTCCTGATCCCACCCAAGAAACTGGGAAAAAGACCAATACCAGAACCCCATGGCCCACATCCTTTCCCTGGGCTCTGCTCAGCAGGAGGGGGCCAAGCCCCTCTCCATACTGCCCCTGCCTAGAGATGGATCACAGAATCACACATCCTTCCCTGTGTGAAAGAGTGGCTGGCTTTTGTGGAGTGGCTGGCTCTTGCTCCGTATGATGTCTTAAGGCTTGGAATGGCTTCTGTCCTGCTGTGTCCCCAAGGAAGCTGAGGTGTGAAGGCAATGGAAATCTGAACCCCCTTCCCCATTGCCACCCTTCTACTTCCTTGTCCTCTCTGAGGCCATTTGTCAGGACACTGAACCTGGCTACCTAGCTACAATCCTTTAGTGCTCCCTGCAGTAGCTCCGCCCATCACCCCCACCAACAGCTTAAAGATTGGTCTTGAATTTGGACATCACTTTGCTCTGATTATCTCTCTCTGTACCCTACTTACCACATATGTGCTGGGTATCTACTCTCTGCAGACCCAACTACCAGGCTCACAGGATGCATATCCTGCAGGCTTACCCTTCCTCTCTTGTACTGACTTGCTCATCCACCCCTTCCTCCATTCTCACATAGGAGCTCAGAACCCCATTTCATGGGAGGTACAGCGATTTGATGGGTGGTACAACAACCTCATGGAGCACAGATGGGGCAGCAAAGGTAGGTGAGAACCAAGTGGATACAGAGCCCCAGGGTCAGGGTGGTACCCACTGCTAAGGGGTAAGGACTGGCAGGCACCAGCAAAGGCTCATCCATTCCTAAGGTTTTACGATTGGTAAATGGAGGAAGCCTGGGAGGAGGAGGTCAAGAAGGCCCCCTGAGGACTGGTCCTTGTCCCTACCCTTCCCATCCCAGGATATCGGCTGCAGCGCCTGGTCCCAGCCACCTATGCAGATGGTGTGTACCAGCCCTTGGGAGAACCCTACCTGCCCAATGCCCGAGACCTCAGCAACACTGTCACAAGGGGCCCTGCAGGGCAGGCCTCCCTGCAAAACCGCACAGTGCTGGGGGTCTTCTTCGGTAAGTGCCTCAACCTGTAGTGGAGGGAGGCCAGTGGGGTCAGCTAGACACCTCTGTGACTGAGGGGAGACTCAGGGAGTGAGAGAAAGAAGTGCTGGAGGGTCAGAGAGACAGGGGAGAGAGCTGGAGGCACAGGTGATGATGGGGTAGCGTAGGGGTGGGAGCAGAGGAAGAAAGTCTGGCTGGAGGAGGTAGGAGGAGGTATAAATGTGCCCCAGGCTGAGCAGTTGATGGGGCTGGGGGTGAAGCAGGAGCATGAAAATAATCTGGTGGGGACTTGGGATGCTTTTCTCACTTGGCCTCAGTGGCTCCCAGGACAGGCACAGGGCAGGGTTCTTACCTTGGTGGGAGGCCTGGGGGGGGTGTCAAAATGGGGGTGCTAGGACCCTCTGACTCCAATAACTGGTCTGTTGGCTCCCAGCAGGAATGTCAGGCTCCTGCTGGCAATTCAGGTGTCCACACTTGCTTCCCAGTGTCCAACATGCCACTGAAGCTGGCAGGTCCCCTGGGCAGGCTGCTCCCAGCAGCTTGCTGGAGCCCATGCTCCAGCCTGAATGCCTAGGCACACTCACTGGGCACCACCCAGTAACCCAGGAGAAGGCCAAACTGGCAATGAAAACAGTTTGGACCAGGATGTAACAAAATATTTTGGAAACTATGGGCAAGGTCAAGGCAGGGACTTGCCCATAATGGCTGTTGAGTCTTTTGAAGCTTGGGGCTGGGGATGGAGAGGCTAAATACCTGAAGAAAGGTTTTAAATACCTAAAGAGAGGAATAAAGGAGAGTGGCCTTAGCTGGCCCTAGCAGCCCTCCCCCATTGCTGGTAGGCTACCACGTGCTCTCAGACTTGGTGAGCATAGAGAGACCTGGCTGTCCCGCCGAATTCCTCAACATCCACATCCCGCCCGGAGACCCCGTGTTCGACCCGGACCGGCGTGGGGACGTGGTGCTGCCCTTCCAGAGAAGCCTCTGGGACCCCAAGACAGGACAGAGCCCCAGCAACCCCCGGGACCTGGTGAGACGAGGCAGGT
>PVKU01014476.1:0-22890 GCA_004027475.1 Anoura caudifer | reverse complement strand
GCACCCACAGTGGCTGCTGGGGAAACACCTGGTGGAGCTCTGTGCTGTCCAGAGCTTCACATGCATTCCAGCTGCAAGGCCACCTGGGAAAGGCAGTCTGAGGCAGCCTGTCCTCTGGAGACTGGAAGTCCCTAAGTATTTGGGAAGGATGCCAACTGCCCTGCACCTTTCACGGGTCCCCATCAGTGCAATCCCAAATATCTCCCATGGCTCAGCCCACATGTCCCACAGCTGTTGCCTCATCACTCTCTCCCCACTTTCTGTTTCTCACTTCAGTATCTGTGCCCCCCTCCACACCCACATGTCCCAGGGTTCATGCCTGATGGTTCTCATCTGTGTCCCTTCTTTCTTTACGTGCATTCTACTTATTCTCCAGCTTCCAGCTTAAGTGCCACCCTCCACAACATCTCTGAACCTAGAGGCTTCAAGAAGTCACCCCATTATATTCTGATGGCACTTTGGATGTCTTCTTCTGCCGAGCACTTCCTGCATCTGTTTGTCCCTTTGCCATCAAGGAAGACACTTGAGAATCAGGTGCAGTTGTGGTTTTTTGATCATCGGTGAGAAGGTAACAACAGATCTCAGGGATGAACTAGGTCAAGGGTTTTAGGTTTGGTTGAACCAGACCAGCCTCCACTCTGCACAAGCAGGTGGGAATCAGAATCACACTGTGAAGTGTAGATACTCCGGGGACGGGCCATTCCAGCACCAGAAACAATGATGAAGGCATGTGGTCAGCACCAGAGGTGTGGACAGTTCCATCTGCTCTCTGGACACACACCTCACTCAACGATTTTCCTTTTCCTTTCTATGTGTGGTGAAATGCACGTACAGTACATTTACCATTTGAGCCATTGTAAGTTCAGTGGCATTTAGGTCATTCAAAATGTTGTGTAACCATCACCAGAATATTTCCATCACTCCAAAAGAAAACCCTATGCTAAGAAGGAAAGCAAGAAAGAGAAATTTTCACACTCATTGAGCAATCACTGATCACTCCATCTTCCTCCCAGTCCCTAGAAACCACTGAACCTCTGTCTTTATGTATTTACCTATTTTAGATTTTTCATATAGATAGCAAGTTACAGTGTATGCATTGTGTCTGGCTTTTTTCACTTATCACAATGTTCCCAAGATTCATCCATGTTGTAGTATGTATCAGTACTGCATTTCTTATGAGAAATAATATTTCTTTATATGAATATACCACCTTCAGTTTTTCCATTTATTAACTGGTGGACCTTTGGGATGTTTCCACCTTGTGACTCTTGTGAATAATGTTACTATGAACATTTGTGTACAGGTGATTGTTTGAACAACCATTTTGGTTATTTTAGGTATATATCAGGAGTAGAATTGCTGCTTCACTTGGTAATTTTATGTTTGATTTTTTGAGGAACATTTTCCAGAGTGGTTGTGCCATTTTACATTCACACTAGCGTAGTATGAGGTTTGCAACTTTTCCACACCCTTACCAACAGTTTTTATCCATTTTCAAAATAATCACCATTCCAGTGAATTTGAAGTTGTAAGTCCTAGGAGTTCTGAATTGATTTTCTCTTTAAAGAATAACTTAGAGGACAGTAGTTCAAGGTGGTGGCCCAGAGAGGTCCTCACTTACCTCCTCCCTCGGGCACAACCATCAGCTAAGAAATATAGACACTTGCACAAAATATGAAACAGCAAAAACATTAAGCATAAAGTGGGGAGGAAAAATGTAGCTTTCAAATGTGTTTGATCTTAACTTGCTGTGTACTTAAAAGAGCTGGTATGCATATAGGCTGATATATGTGAGTCTCATGATAGTCACGAGGTAAAAAACTATACTAGAGACACAAGAGATAATAAGAATGGAATCTAAACATAATGCAAAAAAAGTTGTTAAATCAGAAGAAAAGAGAAAGAGAGAAACAGAGAAGACCTACAAAACAACCACAAGGCAATGAACAAAATGACAATGATACATACATCAGGGGTGGATACCATCTAACCCCCAGGAACAAAGCCACTTCAACTAATGGAGGGCTCTTGGAGCCATCCTCACTCTCCCAAATTGGAACAGTAAACCACGTTTTATCCACATGACCCCTCATGTCTTCTACTTTCCCCATGTTCTCTTGTAAATTCAAACTCTCCTGAGACAGCTGCCAGTGCCCTGACCCACCTCTCATGCCCAGCACAGACCAGAGTAAAGTGCTGCTCACCTAGCCCCCGCTGGTGCTATTCAGCTAAAAGAGACTGTGAGAGCCAGTGACCTTTCATTTATAGGTCTGGAAACTCTAATTTGGATAAGTGGGCAAAATGGGAAATTTCTAGTTTTCTGGGGTCACTCCTGAAACCAAGACAGGAGCTCAAATGCCTAAAGGAGACTATGTCCACTTCTGGGTTTTTTGTTGTTCTTGTTGTTTTCGTTTGTTTGGTTGGGTTTTTGTTTTTTTGGTTTTTTTTTTTTTTTTTTTAGCTGTCTTTTATTCAATAACACAAAGCTTGTACACCTCAGGTGCAGTTGCTCACTCTGAGATTCATGCTCAAGCCACCCTGCAAAAGTGACTGTTTTCATTTGGTTCCTGGAGAGGGAAAGGGGGAGAGGGGAGGAAGATGAGAGGAAAATATGCAGGGGAGAATGGAAAAGTTGTACGGGACACTTGGTAAGTGATTGATGACTTGAGAGGTTATTGATGTGACCAATGTCATTGTCATACTTACTTGTTGCACTGATATTCTGGACAAAAAGTCCAAAGACTCACCATAGATTGGGACCCTATAAGACTTGGGAAACAGGATGAGTGAAAGGTTTTTCCCTCATCTCTTTCACAGGAATTCCTTCTGTTGGTTCCTGAATATGCTTGATCAGTGGGAGGGGCCACAGTTCTCTCTGACAGAAGCCCCAAGGCATCAGAAGGTGAAGGTGCTGATTTTCTGAGGGAGGCCGATGGTGCACTTCTTGGCCTGTTTTCACTTTCTTTTGCAACTGTGTGTAAGCAGCACAATGATGCAATACCTGTTTTTTTTCCAGTAGATGCAGCCAAATCAGTAATAACAATAATTAGTAACATTACTAATGAAGAAGGCTCTGAGCCCTGGCCCAGCTCATTCACTCCAGGAAGGGCCTGGATGTTGGCAGCCTGGGTTGGGTCCCGCGTGTGTGGCAGAGGGGAGCAGTGGAGAGGAGGCTGGCAGGGAAGTTCTTCTGCACAAAGGGGCCCTCAGGCCTTTGCAGCCCAGGAGATCCAGGGTCCAGCTGAACACAAGCATTGCAGGGAGGGCAGGGAGGCTGCCTGGAGAGGTTCAGGCACCAGTTCTCAGAAAGTCTGTATGTCAGGACAGACACACCCTGAACACAGAGCTGCTTTTTTTTACATATATACATGGACTATTTATTCTTTTTTAATCATTTTTATTGTTATTCTATTACAGTTGCTCCAGATTCCCCCCTTTGGCCTTTTCTGCCCATCCCATCCCCGCTCCCACAGTCAATTCCCACATGTTGTCCATGTCCGTGGGTCATTCCTATGTGTTCTTTGACTCTTTCCTTCCCCTTCTTTCCTCCATTAGCCTGCTGCCCCCTCCCTTCTGGTAACTGTCTGTTGGTTCCTTATTTCCATGTCTCTCATTCTGTTTTGCTCATTTGTTTGTTTTGTTGATTAGGTTCCACTTATAGGTGAGAACATATGGTATTTGTCTTTCACTGACTGCCTTATTTCACTTAGCACAATGCTCTCCAGTTCCATCCATGTTGTTGCAAAAGGTAGGAGCTCCTTATTTCTTTCTGCTGCAAAGTATTCCATTGTGTAAATGTACCACAGTTTTTTAATCCACTCATCTACTGATGGGCATTTAGGGTGTTTCTAGCATTTGGCTATTGTAAATTGTGCTGCTATGAACATTGGGGTGCACGGATTCTTTCAAATTAGTGATTTGGAGTTCTTAAGGTAAATTCCCAGCAGCAGAATCTCTGGGTCAAAGGGCAGTTCCATTTTTAGTTTTTTGAGGAAATCCCATACTGTTTTCCACAGTAGCTGCACCAGTTCCCTTCCCCACCAACAGTGCACTGGAGTTCCCTTCCACTCTTTTCTTTCTTTCTTTCTTTCTTTCTTTCTTTCTTTCTTTCTTTCTTTCTCTTTCTTTCATTGAATATTCCCTGTGTACCTATTGTGTCTGTCATTAGCCCTGTGCTAGTTGATGCTGGGGACCTAGTGGTGACTTAGTCCCAGGCCCTGTCCTCCTGGTTCTCAGGTCCAGTGAGAGACACACACCACCCCAGACATCACCCAGAATGAATAGGGCTGGGAAGGAGGGCCAAAGGCATCAGGGGTGGCTTCCTGGAGGAGGGGCTCTCTGTGGGTGATCTTAACTATGAACATGAACTCTGACTATTTCAGTGGGGATTGGCTGTGGGAGGGCAGAGGGTAGGGTAGGGCCAGTCTCCCTGTGGGACTTAATCTGGATGCACTGGGACCCCCAGTAGGTCCTAAGCAGGGGACAAAAGTGGTAAGATTTGCATTTGTGAAAGATCCCAGTGTGTCTCCTGTGAGGGAGGGGACAGGGGGGTTGAGCAGGAGGCAGGAGAACAGGGAGGAGGCTTCTGAGAGCAGAGATAATCATGCTATAGCAGAGTCTCAAGGGCTGGGGGACAGTGTGCTCCCCTCCCTGCTCTTCAGGCCTCCCCTCTCTTACAGCTGCAGGGCAGAGAGGCACCCTCCAAACTGGGGATCATGACCATCTTTCCCCTTGTGTAGCCAGTGAGCTTGTCCAAATGGATACCTCAAACACTATAAGGGTTTATTGAAAATGGAATAGTGTACACTTTTAGAATGTTGACCATTGCTGGGTAATTCAATGTATCTTTGAAATGTGTACTCAGCATAACGATATAATATCTATGTTTTCCAGTGAGTCACAGACACATAGATAGTCAACATGGGGGCGGGAAGGCTCCAGGCACAAACTTGCATGTCCTTTCCGGACAAACTGCCTTGTCACGTCTTCTAAAAAAGTGGGTTTGGCTCTCACGTCCTCTGCCCCAGGCGTTTCCTGGGGAGACCGAAACCCAGCTCAGTGTCTCTGTCAGTCCCAGAGGTAAACAGGATCCCCGGGGCAGAGTTGCATTGGCGTCTCTGAGGAGGGAGGAGCCCATCTGTCCTCCTGCTTGGATCCTAATCTCTGTAGGTGTCTGAGTCAGGACTTGAGTAGGAAAGGGAGAGAGATGTGGGTAAGATAGGGGCGTCTCAGGGTCTCTGCGTGTGAAGTGGGCACTGAGGGCCAATCCGCAGACACTGAGAACCCTTACTGGACAGTGATTAGGTTTTGGGGCCAGACAGTCCTGAGTTTGAATCTTTACACTTTCTCAAAGGACCATATACGATATTCACCAGTAGCTCTGTTCATCTCCGTGTATAAGAGGAAGATTTGATTTTCCGTGTTGGATTCTGACAGCATTGAGCCCCACCTCACTCACTCCCACTGAACGTTGGAGCTAATCATGTATACTTTCCTTGGTGGCAGAATCAAAGTCCAACCCTCTACCACAGCCTGCATATAGGAGCCAAACCCTGACCCGAGGTCCTAGGAAAAATAAAAAATTAAATTAAATTAAATTAAAAAATTAAAAATTAAAAATTAAAAAAATTAAAAAGACAACGTTCACATTCACAGCCATTTCACACGGCAATGAACCTGAACCCATCTCCTCAGGGGAATCCCGTTGCTGCATCCTGGGCCAAGATAAGCATTATTTCATATTCAGTTGTGCCTGAGCATCCCTGTATGGTACCTGGGCTGACACCTGCACAGTAAACAACTGAAAGGCCATACATGTTTAAAAAAAGAGAGAAAGAAAACCGAAAGACCATATAAACAGTACCCAACAAGCTGCCTCTACACCCCCCAGCCCTGTGCTGCCCATTCTGGGTTGCCCATCTGGGATGAGTCTGGCATCTCTGCTGGACCTAGGGCTCCATGAGGATGCTCCAGGCCCCACAGTGAGAAAGAGTCTGCTGGAAGCCCCATTGGCTGTATTCTCTCTGACCAATTTTCTCAGGAAGACCCTAGCATGAAACCCCACTGTATGCCACAGACACAGTCTGGACTGGCCCCAGACAACCCAAATCCCAGCCAGGGAGCCATCTGTCTCAGGCCCAGCCCCTCTGGGAAGGGCACCCCTGGTACAGACCCCAGTTAGGACATTCCCACAGTGCCGTGGTGGTGCTGGCAGACCCGTGATTCTGGAATGTGAAACAGACCAACACTGCTATTTTGTGATGTCACAGGCATCCCTTTACCACTAGGTGCTAAAGAACTTCCTCCTGGTTGCTCCAGTGTTATTTCCATCTGGCCTCGAGGAGCTCCTTCCAGGGAATAGGCAGAAATTTGGTGGAACTTCCTATTTTCAAAAAGAATGTCAGGTATGGAGGTGCCGAGAGCAGCTTCAGCGACCACCAGGCGGAGGCGGAGGCGGAGGCTGAGGGTGGGGTTGGGTGGGAGAATGTCAGGTATGTGGAATGTGGCTGAGGAGGAGGGGCTAGACCCCTTAATCCCATCCTCCAAAGTCTGATTGGGTGGATAGTGCCCTTTGCTCCACCTGTGTACTTCAAGTTTAAAGGCAGGTCTCTGCTATATGCAGAGGCTATTCATTACATGCCAACACCTGATGGTCAGGCTTCAGATGCTCTGCAGCAGTATCAAGAACTTCAGAAAAAAGAACATACTCAAACTACTGTAAATAGAAGAGCTTTAGCATCGGAATAGGGTCTGGTCAATTCCATGCCAAGGCTACATTGCTGGATCCATGCCAGGACTCCAGAAATGACCCCTAACAACACCTCTGAACTGGGAACTTAACTTTTTTTAGTAAACAATGTAAGTGGATACTATTCAGCATATACACAATACAGAAGTGCCTCAAATACATGGGCAATCCTGCCTTCAAATTTGAATAGAGAATTTCCCATTAGATGGTAGACTTAGGTAGAAGATCTACCACGTGTGGATGCTGAGATGGCTGACCTCCTCTTCTTGGGGATTCTCTGAAGTGGCCACATCGTACTCAGGTCCAGGTGACCTGCAGTCTCCCCATCACCTGCTCTGTGCAGAAAGGTTCCAACTCCCTCCTCCCAAGGGGGCATAGAAATATGGTAGGAGTGAACAGGAATGATGATGATCACCTGAATACAGGCAGGTGATGATCTTGGCAATTTCACCAAAACTCCTCTTGAGTCATTAGGTGAACTTGGTTCTTTATTAACCTAAGTCCACTATCATCCCCCCGGACAGGGTATATTTGTGAGAGAATACACTACTTGTACAGGTTGTTGGCAGAATCTCAATCATTTTTAAAGGACAGAAAGTTCAAGAAGTTGCATCCTCAGAAGTTGCACTTGAAAATAATTAGCAGGAACAGTGTGGAAGGCACTGGGGGAAATGTAGGGGCAGTGGACATAACACAAGAGAAAGAAATGGGCTCTTAGGGTCATCAGACTCACCACCCCGTGAGATACAAGCTGACTTGGCAGCCTGGACATCAGCAAACCGTGACTAAACATGAGAGAGCGAGAACACAGTTGACCCTTGAACAAAGAGGGCTCAAACAACTGTGGGGGGTGCACTTATGCACAGATTTTTTCACTAAATATGCAGTCCATCCTTGTATCCCTGGGATGCTCATCTGCAGATTCAACAAACTACAGACTGAAAATAGTATTTTCGATCCACTTTCTCAAAACCAGTTCTGCATTCAGGGCATAACCTCCCCTGGGACAAGAATCTGGAATACACCAAACGTCCCTCTACAAACCTGGTGCAGTCTCTGCACCAGGACCTGGAATGCATCGCTAGAGCCAGACCTTTTGAGTTTCCACCCAAACACCTGTGGGTTTGCATGCAGCATCTGGGAGCGGAGGGATTCCCTCAAGGACAAGAATCCCTCCCCTACAGAATTCACTCTGCTTTTAAAAGTGTGAAGTCAATTGCAAAAAGACAAAAAAGCTGCTAAACCCAGCCACGTTTAATGGCACATCAGATATCTTACTGGTTGCAGTTGGTGATGCAGCGATTGAGTCTGTGTATGAACAAGTGTGGGGGTGAGGTGACCCTGCAGCCGCACCACCCCACGACTCACACAAGGATCACCTTAATCCTCACAGCGGCTCTGAGTGATGAGAACGAATCACATTGGACAGAGGAGGAAGCTGAAGCCCAGCGCGGTTCATGCATTCTCCGCACTTGTCCAGGACCCCCACTTGAGCCGTCCTGTGGAGCTGGAGAAAGTCCACACCTCCTCCACAGCCTCTGGGGGTGAAGGGCGCGACAAGCTGGGACCAGAAACATTAGTGAGAATAGTAATGGGGGTATGGATAGATGAACAAGATCTAGTCATTCTTAGTTTTGTTTAAACTAAGTAAGATACCCTGGCTGGTGTGGCTCAGTGGACTGAGCATGAGCCTGCAAAGCAAAGGGTCACCAGTTTGCTTCCCAGTCAGGGCAAATGCCTGAGTTGCGGGCCAGGTCCACAGTACGGGGTGCTGGAGAGGCAACCATACATTGATCTTTCCCTCCCTCCCTCTCTGTCTATAAATAAATACAATCTTTTTTTTTTTAAATTAAAACAAACACCATTTATGTTTCAATAAGGATTACACAGTGTTTAATATTTTCCAGGCATAGGTCAAAATCCTTTACAAATACGAATTTATGTTACCTGGGTTTCATCACCATTTTCCAATTCAGGAAACTGAGGCACAGAGGCCATATCACTCCCAGAATCACACAATCAATGTCAGGGTCTCACCTGGGAACCCCAGCTGCTGATTTCTTGCTCCCCCAGCACCTACTGTCTCCATCATGTTCATGCAGACGTGCTTTTCAAGCAAAGAACCTTCTGGAAGGTCACACTAGGCAATAGTGTGTTTTTTGAGGGGAGAAAGTGGAGGGCTGAGGATGGAAGGAGCTTTGCTTTACATTTTATTTATTTCTGTGCTGCTTAAATTCACAATGTGCACTTCACATAAATAACAGCAATATAAATTCAAAATAACAAAAATCATCAGCTAAGCCAATATAGGAAGAATACAAATACTCAAAGATTAAAAAATAGATGAAGTCACAAAAGAAAAATATGCAGATCCTTGAACCAAATATTTGTGCTTCCCATCACCCATGAACAGAGAAAAAATCAAATGACAACTGGAGAAAATCCCGTGAAGAGTAAACTAATCAGTACATGACTTTACATTTCTACAATTAAATGCTTTTGCCCAATATTTTGTAAGAAGGTTTTTAAATATTTTTGAAATGTTTTTACTGAGAAAAAATTTCTACTGTGTAAAATGATGCACAGAAAGGAAAGTAAATTGGGAGAGAAGTTCAATGTTCCTTCAACTGAAAAGTACTTTGACATTTTCGAGGTCAAATTTCCAAGTATTTCCTGTGCCCAATCTGAGAAGGGTACATATAATATGATTCAGAAATCAAAATCCAAAACCTCACTCTGATGATCCCTAAATGCTACTCACCCCACCTTACCCAAGGACATGGACAATGCTCACCCTCCACATCAGCAAATCTGTGTCCCCACCAGGTCCCACCACAGCCCTGTCACCTACATTCACATTTACAACACTTCTGAGGCAGGAGATAGTCGGGAAGGAGGAAACTCTGGAGGAGCCCCAGGGCTAAGATGAAGGACATCAATACAGGACAGAGACCCTCTTCTAAGACCCATTGTTCCAGCTTTCTGGAAAAGCATTGAATCGTGGTGACTCATGAATGCACCTGTGCAGAAGATGCTACATGACCCCTGCTTCATTATAATAGCATTATAATAAATTAACTTTGTACAACCCCCCTTCCCTGTTGTCCAATCAAGGAAAATCATGGGAGACTACATGCGCAGTAGCTTTAAACTAATCTAACTACTTGTACATGTTCATTAAAAGCCTGCCAAAACTAGCCAGGATTATCTGTCCTATAAAAATAAAATCTCTCCAGCCCCTGTGGTCAATCTTGGCTCGGACTTGGCCCGCTCCCATGTTCCGTAGTGTGTACTATCGCTCAATAAATCTGCTCTCTCTCTTTCTGCTATAAAATCTCTGTGTGTTTGGTTCAATTCTTTGTCTGCAATCACCAAGAACATGGTTACCTGTGCTCACCTGTGACACTTCCACTTGTCCACTTTCACCCCAAACAGGGTGGAAACCCCTTCCCCAAGGTCTTGGACTTTCCTGACTGCCACCCACAGGGAAGGAACCACAGTCACAGGTGACAGGCTCTGTGACACCAGAGGCCCAGCTTCGAAAGAGAAACCCAGGTTTGGAACAAGGGACACCCAGGACGCTGCAACCAATTAAGCCACCTTGGGTAGTTTTTTTATGTTTTTAATTGCATATATTTGACATGTAATATTGTATAAATATAAGGTGCACACATGTTACTTTGATTCATTTCAATGTTGTAATATGATTACTGTTGTAGTGATATTTATCACATTATATAATTTTAATTTCTTTGTTTTTTAAATTATTTGTATTTGTAGAGTTTACTTTCCTCTCCATAGCCAAAATGTCTTCTTTTTCCTGCTTCCTTTTTATTATCAAAATTGGTGCCTGGGGAAAGACCATTTTTCGTTCACTGTGTTACAATGCAGCACTGTACATTTAGAGGGTGCTCCAGTCTCTCCAGTAGGTATACAAGGATCCTCTTTTTCATGCTGGGTTTTTTATCTTCTCAAAGTGTCCCAGTTCTTATTGAGAACATCTTCATTCTCTATATCAACAACATATGCCAGGCTCCCTTGGTCCTTTTCCTCACCCAGACCTGCAGTCAGCAATTTCCCCAAGCAGCCTGCGTCGTCCAGGGCAGGGGATGGTCTTCAGAAACCGATAGGACTCCCAGTTCCCTTCCCTGCCCCAGAGTTTTTCTTCAACCTCCATATTCCTGACTTCATTCTCTCACCTTGGTACTTTGTACCACATCAATGTGCATTATTATTATTTGTTCAGTCTACATACAAAATATAAAGATTTTAGTTTGAATAGAAACTAATTCAGAAGTGCGTCTCACATGTGCTGTCATAGGCATTTTTACCAACCAGCTTAGTTTCTTCTAATAATTTTGTTGCCCTCTTTATATTTATCTCTTATATCCTAGATTACTTTATGAATGCTGTGAAGTTGGCATCTAGCTCTTTTTCTTCAAATTAACAGCCATGCATCAGATACTATTTTTAAATATTCTATTTATTCTCATGGAGTTGAAATTTTATCTTCAGCACACAATAAGTGTACAAATATAAAGTGATCAGGTTTTCAAAAAAGATTTTATTTATTTATTTTTAGAGACATGGAAAGGGAGGGAGAAAGAGAGAGAAAGATCAATGTGTGGTTGCCTCTCGAGCACCCTCTACTGGAGACTTGCCCCACAACCCAGGCATGTGCCCTGACTGGGAATTGAACTCATGACCCTTTGGTTTGCAGAAAATTGACCAGCTTTTTATTCTACTTCAGCTTGCCTGATTTGCATCTATGCATCTGTCATGACCACACTGCTTTTCAAAAATATTTCATTTATTTATTTTTAGAGAGAGGGGAATGGAGGGAGAAAGAAAGGGAGAGAAACAATGATGTGAGGGAGAAAAATTTATCAGTTGACTCTCATATGCGCTCCCCAGTCATGTGCCCCAACCAGGAATTCAATAGGAGACCTTTCCCTTTTCAGGACAATGTCCAACCCACTGAGCCAAACTGGTTGGGGCAGACCACACAGGTTTTAATGACACAGAGGTACACTGTGCTTTGATTTAATAATATCACTGCAAGTAATTCTTGTCTATTTTCCCAATCCTACCTTTTCTGTTTGTCTTTAAGAATATTTTTTCCAGAAAATTCACAATCTGATTTTCGAATTTTATGAAAACCTAACTGGAATGGCACTATATATATTTATGTACTGCAATGTTCTTAAAAATAAGTTCTTCCCATCCCAGATATGACATATTTTACATTATTTGATGGGACATTCCTTGGAGGAGTATCATGTGGTATTTTACAAGAAAGATAAGGTAAAAATTGTCTTTCTTTTGGGTTTACAGAGGACTTTTTAACAAAGAACTTTATTTGCATATACATTCCCCATCAATGTATGAAAATGAGGAAGGAATGAAGAAGACAAAGTGAGGTCAGAACAGCTACGCTGACTTAAAATGCAGTCTTGTATACTCAAGCTGATGAAACCGGTTTAGAGCAAATGGGCTGAAGCACGAAGAATAGATTTTATTTCACTTCAGCTAGCCTAAGGACTTAAACTTTTGAACTTTTCAGTTATGAGTCAATGTTTGGACATGTGTAAATTGCTATAGATAACCATCTGAAGGACTTAGTAAAAAATGAAGAACTTAGGAAAGAATGTTTATGTGGCCAAAGCACCTGACATCCACCGTTGGTCCCTGGGGACATTGCCATCTTGGACCAATCCAGAAGCTAAGAATGCAGGACTTATTCTCAAGAATGCACATTTTGATATAAGAATTCTCACCTTTTCTACAGTATTTTCTTTGGAACACACTGGGTGTTACCTGGTCCTTTCAAATTTGTAAATCCCAGGGCCGTTGAATAAAATTTGCCATTTTTTAAAAAAGGATTTTATTTATTTATTTTTAGAGAGAGGGGAAGGGACAAAGAGAAGAAGAGAAACATCAATCTGTTGCCTCTTGCACACCCCCAACTGGGGACCTGGCCCACAACCAAGGCCTGTACCTGGACTGGGAATCAAAAAGGTGACCTTTTGGTTTGTGGGACAACACTCAACCTACTAAGCCACAACAGAAAGAGCACTAAAACTTAATGATTTTTAATTTTAGCAAAGCTTCCTGATTCATTCTGTCTCAGTCAACAAAAGAAATTTAAATATGAAGTCAAGCAAGAGGTATTGAGAGGTATCAGAACTATTTAAATTGCAGGAATTTGGACTGAGAACTCACAGCCAGCATAAACATGGTCTCATTTTCAATATCTCCACCCTGATCACTTCCTTCCCCTGGTAAATGGACCCATCTCCTCAACCCAGGAGTTTCTCATTGCACAGCTTCCCCAAAATTGCCTCTGCTATGGTCTTGTGCAAAGCTCTAGAGACCGAGAAATGCACTAGCCAAGGACACTTCCAGCCTCTTCACAGTCTATAGCTGATGAACAGCAGAACACCTGGGACAGTTGTCTCTGAAATGCCCTCATGGTGACTGTGGGAAGGAGGGTCCCACTCCACTTTGCAACATGACTTTCATGGCTGATGGTCACTCTGAATTTCTTTTGTCAGCTCAACAGTGAATCTAGATGAATGAAGTTGGAGATGAATGAATGAAGTGGAGCTTCCACTCGTACCCATGGTGCAGTGGAAACATCCAGTGGGCAGAGAGGAGACAGGACAGACCTGCTGTTGGTATCGGCTCCAATATCCACTCACTGCCCACATTTCCTGTGGGGCGTAGTAGAAGGTATCTGAAGAATTCACAGGAACTTTATGTGCAGGATTTCAAGGCTTACCATGACTGTGAGGGTGGTGGAATGTAAGTTTGTGTTAGTGTTACCAGACAGGGCACCTGGCCCTCAGCGCATCTGTCCAGGGCCAGCCGGCAGTGTGTGGGTCCTTAACTTTGTGTAGGAATGATTTCACACCAGGAGTCCAGGTGACTTTAAGGGTGAATGTATTAAAACTGGGGACAGTGAAACAGAGAAAGGCTTAGGACAGAAGCAACAGGAGAGGGGCTAGGAGGAGAAATGAGCCTGGGCTGGGCTGCCACTGCCCACTGCTCCCCTGGTTGCAAGTCTCAGGGTGGGTCCCTTAGAGTTTAGGAGATGCATGCCTGTGGGGAAAGAAGTAGAGAGGGAAGAAGGTGAAGGGAAGGTTGCCTCTCAGAGGGAGAGCACTGGGCCCTTTGTCTTGGGTTTTTACCTTTCTCTCTCTCTCTTGCAGGCAGGAATCTTAGGGGAGGTCTCAGGGGAAGGTTTCAGCAGAACATTCATTAGTTCTCCAGGTGTGCCCTTTCAAGGTTGTGGTCTGTACTGATTGGTCAGCCCAGGGCAGGGGGTTGTTAGTCATTGCAGCGGATCCTTGCATCACCCACCTGGTTTTGCTGCATTTCGGGGCCTGGAGCTGAAATACAGCTGAGGCCTAGATGTTATCTCCAGGGAGGGGAGATTCTGTATCTGGTTGTAAATTGCTTGGCCAGTATGTTCAGCTCTCTGCCTCAGTTTCCCTTTTCCATATGCTAAGTTATTTTCCTAGCTTCTTACTATCCTGTCTCAGCAAGAAAACACAGATATTCTGGGCAAAAGGGTGAGGGTGATGTTCATTTTTATAAGTCAGCTTGACTGGAATAATGGATGTCCATAGATCTGGTGAAACAGTACTTCTGGGTGTGCCTGTGAGGGTGTTTCCAGAAGAGACTAATTAGCATTTGAATCAGTAGGCTGAGTAAACAGATCTGTCCTCAGCATTGTAGGTGGACATCATCCAGTTCATTGAGGGACAGAATAAAAAGACAGAGGGTGAGCAAATTCCCTTTCTCTTCTTGAGCTGGGATGTCCACCTTCACTTGTGCTGGGACTTTGGAGCTCCCCATCCTCTCAGGTCTTCACACTTAAACTGAATTATACCACTAGCTCTCCTGGCTCTTCAGCTTTCAGAGGGGAAAGTAAGGACTCTTATCCAAAAAATATGAAGAACTCTTAAACTGAACAGTAATGCGACCGACAGTCAACAGCAACATGCTTAGGTATTAGGTCATATAGGTATGGGCTTTAACTAAATGTTTCAGTTGCTTTGGTTGTCATGTGACTTACAGTCAAAGATTAAGAAAGCAAGTTCGTCACTCATAGTCAAAGAATATAAAATACATACCAGGTTTTTTTGTTGTTGTTTCTTTAAAAAATATTTTATTTATTTTTTAGAAGGAGAGGAAGGGAGGGAGAAAAAGGAAGGAGGAAGAAACATTGATGTGTGAGAGACACACCAATTGGTTGCCTCTTGCCCTCCCCCTACTGGGGACCGGCCTGCAACCAAGGCCTGTGCCCTGACTGGGAATCAAAGCAGTGACCTTTCAGTTTGCAGGCTGGCACTCAAGCCACTGAGCCCCCTGCTGGAGTTGTACCAAGGTTTTTTGATCCACTCATATGCACAATGGACTACTACACAAGAAGAAAGAAAGAAGGAACTCCTACCCTTTGGAACAGTGTGGATGAAACTGGAGAATATTATGCTAAGTGAAATGAGCCAGGCAGTGAAATACAAATACCATATGATCTCACCTGTAAGTGGTATCTAATGAATAAAACAAACAAGTGAGCAAAACAGAACCAGAGGCATGGAAACAAGGAACAGACTGAGAGTAACCAGAGGGGAGGAAAGAGGTGGGTAATGGTGCAAAGAAGGGGAAGGGACTAGTCAAGGAACATGTATGAATGACCCACAGACATGGGTGTGGGAATTGACTTTAGGAGCAGGGGGTGGGATGGGCAGAGGAGGACAAAGAGGGAAAAATTGGGACAACTGCAGTAGAATGACAATAAAAATGATTTAAAAAATATTGTAAGATATGGTAGTCATGTCCTGAAGGCCTGCTTGTAAAGCAAGTTCCAGAAAAAATGTGTAAATGTACATTTTGCTTGAAATACTAGAAAAATGTAGCTAGGTAAGCACAAAACAGTGATTGGCCTAAATAATAACAAAGGTGTTTAAATGTGTAGTTTCTGCCTTTTGCCTTAATGAAAACATTGCTGATGCACAACCCTGAGATTATCTTCCAGAATCTTGGCTCCTCAACCCAGTTAGATCACATGACCAAAGCGACAAAGGCACCAGATAAGATAACCTGAGGCACTGAATTAATCAGACTAAAAAACAAACCACTGCAGCTTGCAGAAAAACTAACCAATCAGCTTTGCTCATGACCCCTAACCTCTAAAATTTAATCTCTGCCTTTAAAAATCCTTGATGAAAAACCACCAGGGAGTTAGGATTTTGAGCTCTAATGCCTTAGTCTCCTGGCTTGGAACCCTAGCAATAAATGGCTTTAATTTGTCTGCTGCAAAACTTGGTGTTCAGTGTTTAGGCTTGCTGCATTTTGAGTGGGCAGACCCTCTTTGGTTTGCTAACAATTAGAAAGTAAACCACCTGGGAGGCTGATAGTGGGGGAGGTTGTACAGGTGTGGGACCAAGAGACATATGTGAACTCCGTACTTTCTGCTCAGCTCTTCTGTGGACATAAAGTTGCTCATACCATAATGTCTTTTCTTTTTAAAGAGCACAGTAATTGAACAACAATAAGAAAATTTAAAAATAAATAAATAAAAATTAAAATAAAAGCATAGGACCCAGCAGGTAGGGACTACCACTCACCAAATCTTGACATTTAGAGAATCAAAATAATGATATTAATAGATTATAGCCCTGGCTGTTGTGGCCCAGTGGATTGCGTGTCGGCCTGCAAACCAAAGGGTTGCTGGTTTGATTCCCAGTCAGGGCACATGCTTGAGTTGTGGGCCAGGTCCTCAGCAGGGGCTACCCGAGAGACAACCACACATTGATGTTTCTCTCCCTGTCTTTCCCCGCCCTTTCTCTCTCTAAAATTAAATAAAATCTTTTAAAAAATAGATGATAACCCAATGAATAAAATTGAATTCTAAAAGTCCATAATGATATATGTAATGAATTGAAACATAAGTGAGAAGAGGAATATTTTTCTTACAGTGGAATGGCAAATAATAAGCATAGAATAAAAGACAGAATTAGAAAATTATCATGTGGCAACTTTCATAGTAATAATTCAGCCAAGAAACATTAATGGACACTATAAATAGGGGTGGAAGTTTGATGAGGAAGGAGATATTTACATACTATCAGATTTTTCTCTCCACCAAATATTTATTAATTCCAAAAGGAAAAAGAGCCACTTCTCACAGGAGAAACTTGGTAGGCACTACCTTAGCCAAGTGATCAAGGTGAATCACATGGTTAACAGAGCAAATCACAGTCCCATATAACCTAAAAGAATGCATGAGAAGACCACTGCATCACTTATGTGGCATTCCTGCAAGAGATGCAAATATTGAAGCTAGTCATGAGAAAACACCAGATAAACCTCACCTGAAGAATGTTCTATAAAATGATCCAAAAGTGTGAAGGCCGTGAAAGTCAGAGTAAGATGCAACAATGAAATGTGATGTGTGGGATTTTTTTAAAAAGATTTTATTTATTTTTAGAGAGGGGAAAGGAGGGAGGAAGACAGGGAGAAAATCGTCAATGTGTGGTTGTCTCTCACATGCCCCCTACTGGGGAAGCAGCCTACAACCCAGGTTTGTGCCTTCTCTGGGAATTGAACTGGCGGCTCTTTGGTTTGCAGGCCAGCACTCAATCCACTGAGTCACACCAGCCAGGGTGAAATGTGATGTGTGGTTCTGACTTTGGCCCCTTTGTTATAAAGGTAGCTTTGGAACAACTGGTGAAGCCTGAACAAGCTCTGAGGATTAGATGGCTGCGCTGTATTATGTGAGTTTCCTGGCCTTAGATTTGGTTATGCAGGGGAGGTGCCCTTGTTTGCAGCAATCACACACTGAGTATTCAACGGTGAGGTGATGAGGCGTTATGTTGGCCACTTACTTTCAAATGGTTTAGGAAACAAAAGTAAGGCCATAATATTTATCTCATAGGATAGATGTGAGGATTAAATTATATGATGTGAAAACTTATAACATTTCTTGGCACATAATCTTTTAATGAATTGAAGATGTTATGATGTAAAATCAAGACACTAAAAATATGTAACCAATGTGACATTTATCTGTATGTGGCTATTTCTTCACAAACGCAGACCCAAACACTCATTTTTAGGCATGTATTTCTACTGCCAGAGGGCACCTCAGGTTTATGTTAGGACTTGACTGGTTTTTAGTTTAAGTGGACCAGTGGTGCTCGCATGTTTTGGTACCAGAACTCCTGTATGCTCTTAAAAATTATTAAGGATCCACAAAGACTTGTTGTTTATGTGGGTTACATACAATATGGTGTCCTTGTAAACCAGCTCTCTGAAAGAAAAACAACTCCAGCTACTGTGTTGCTGTGGTGTGAATACTCCCACCATATCCCATTTCAAGTTACCAAAGGTTTAACAACCAGCTCACATGCCTAAGACTTCACCATTTGGCCCTCTGAGGCCAGTAGGGGGCAGCACCAGCACACCACTGAATAGCTACTCCTATTCACCTTAGGTAAATTCAGACTGAGAAAATGTTTAAAGATTTATTTATCTACTTAAAACAGCAAGAATAGTACTGTTCTATTACTGTCATAGCCTGTTACTATCAGAGCAATGACATCATCACAGATCACACGGCCCTTGGAAGACTTCACTTACACTGGGAGAAGGAGTAAGGAAACTCACCTCTCACCATCATTAGGAGACTAGTTTTGACCTTGTGGACCCATGAAAGGACCTCAGTGGCCCCAGGAGTGGGCAGACCACACTTCCAGAACCACTGGCTTAGATGTTCTGTTCTTAACTCTGTTCCATCCAGGGTCTTCCCTTTAAAAAATAAATGTTTTACAATATTTCTTTTATTGTTATGAAATAAAATTCATACACAGCATGACTTACTTCTACCTGTATATAATCTCTCATGTGAAAAATTATTGCAGTACATTATCTGCAATATAGAAAAGAAACAGGAGAAAAATACAGACTACAGTCCTTAACCAGATGTGAAGGTATAAGCACCAAGGAGGTATCTGGACTTTAGAGAGGCAGCATATGCCCTGGCCAGTGTGGCTCGGTTGGTTGGAGCATCAGTCTCCTAGACTGAAAGGACATGGGTTCAATTCCCAATCAGGGCACATGCCTAGGTTGTATGTTTGATCCCTGCTTTCTGAACTGCCTTTTGACCCAGAGGCAGCCAGTCGCTGCTTTTATCTCACATCAATGTTTCTCTTTCTTGTACAGGAAGATCTAGTAGTAAAAAGCCTATACAGTTCTTTGAGAAAGTGTACAGATTTGACCCAGGACTGTATGGACCCAAACCCTCATCACTGTCCAGTCCAGGCTCTCAGTGTCCGAGGACTGGCCTTCAGGGCCCATTTCACCTGCACAGCCCCTGAGACGCCCCTACCTTTCCCACATCTCCCTCTCTTTCCCACTAAAGTTCTGACTCAGACACCTACAGAGATAAGGATCCAAGCCAGGAGGGCAGATGAGCTCCTCCCTCCTCAGAGACGCCAATGCAACTCTGCCCTGGGGATCCTGTTTACCTCTTGGACTGAGAAACACTGAGCTGTGTGCTGGGTCCACCTTTAGCCTCCTGGGAACTGAAAACACCTGGAGCAGAGGACGTGAGAGCCAAACCCACTCTTTTAGAAGACGTGACAAGGCAGTTTGTCTGGAAAAGAGATGCAAGTTTGTGCCAGGAGCCTTCCCGCCCCCACGTTGACTATCTATGTGTATGTGACTCACTGGAAAACATAGATATTATATCATTATGCCGGGTACACATTTCAAAGATACATTGAATTACCCAGCAATGGTCAACATTCTAAAAGTGTACACTATTCCATTTTCAATAAACCCTTATAGTGTTTGAGGTATCCATTTGGACAAGCTCACTGGCTACACAAGGGGAAAGATGGTCATGATCCCCAGTTTGGAGGGTGCCTCTCTGCCCTGCAGCTGTAAGAGAGGGGAGGCCTGAAGAGCAGGGAGGGGAGCACACTGTCCCCCAGTCCTTGAGACTCTGCTATGGCATGATTATCTCTGCTCTCAGAAGCCTCCTCCCTGTTCTCCTGCCTCCTGCTCAACCCCCCTGTCCCCTCCCTCACAGGAGACACACTGGGATCTTTCACAAATGCAAATCTTACCACTTTTGTCCCCTGCTTAGGACCTACTGGGGGTCCCAGTGCATCCAGATTAAGTCCCACAGGGAGACTGGCCCTACCCTACCCTCTGCCCTTCCAGGGCCAAACCACACTGAAATAGTCAGAGTTCTTGCTCATTCTTAAGGTCACAGGCCAGGTATCCCCTTCCCCAGGAGGTCACCCCTCATTCCCTTGGCTCTCTTTCCCAGCTTTATGAACTCTGCATCACCATTGTCTGGGGTAGTCTGTGTTCTTCACTGGATGTGAGAACCTGAAGGACAGGGCCTGAGACTAAGTCACCTTGGGTCTCCAGCATCAACTAGAGCAAGGCTGATGACAGACACAGTAAATGCTCAGGGAATATTCAATGAATGAATGAATGAATGGGTGGAAGGGAACTCCAGTGCACTGTTAGTGGGAAAGGAGACTGGTACAGCCACTGTGGAAAACAGTATGGAATTTCAAAAAAAGAAAAACCTAAAAATGGAACTGCCCTTTGACCCAGAGATTCTGCTGCTGGGAATTTACCTTAAGAACTCCAAATCACTAATTTGAAAGAACCCGTGCACCCCAATGTTCATAGCAGAGCAATTTACAATAGCCAAGTGCTAGAAACAGCCTAAATGCCCATCAGTAGATGAGTGGATTAAAAAACTGTAAATATACCATTTACACAATGGAATACTTTGCAGCAGAAAGAAATAAGGAGCTCCTACCTTTTGCAACAACATGGATGGAACTGGAGAGCATTGTGCTAAGTGAAATAAGGCAGTCAGTGAAAGACAAATACCATATGTTCTCACCTATAAGTGGAACCTAATCAACAAAACAAACAAATGAGCAAAACAGAATGAGAGACATGGAAATAAGGAACCAACAGACAGTTACCAGAAGGGAGGGGGCAACAGGCTAATGGAGGAAAGAAGGGGAAGGAAAGAGTCAAAGAACACATAGGAATGACCCACAGACATGGACAACATGTGGGAATTGACTGTGGGAGCGGGGATGGGATGGGCAGAAAAGGCCAAAGAGGGGAATCTGGAGCAACTGTAATAGAATAGCAATAAAAATGATTAAAAAAGAATAAATAGTCCATGTATATATGTAAAAAAAAAAAAGCAGCTCTGTGTTCAGGGTGTGTCTGTGTCTGTTCTGACATACAGACTCTCTGAGAACTGGTGCCTGAACCTCTCCAGGCAGCCTCCCTGCCCTCCCTGCAATGCTTGTGTTCAGCTGGACCCTGGATCTCCTGGGCTGCAAAGGCCTGAGGGCCCCTTTGTGCAGAAGAACTTCCCTGCCAGCCTCCTCTCCGCTGCTCCCCTCTGCCACACACGCAGGACCCAACCCAGGGTGCCAACATCCAGGCCCTTCCTGGAGTGAATGAGCTGGGCCAGGGCTCAGAGCCTTCTTCATTAGTAATGTTACTAATTATTGTTATTACTGATTTGGCTGCATCTACTGGAAAAAAACAGGTATTGCATCATTGTGCTGCTTACACACAGTTGCAAAAGAAAGTGAAAACAGGCCAAGAAGTGCTCCATCGGCCTCCCTCAGAAAATCAGCACCTTCACCTTCTGATGCCTTGGGGCTTCTGTCAGAGAGAACTGTGGCCCCTCCCACTGATCAAGCATATTCAGGAACCAACAGAAGGAATTCCTGTGAAAGAGATGAGGGAAAAACCTTTCACTCATCCTGTTTCCCAAGTCTTATAGGGTCCAAATCTATGGTGAGTCTTTGGACTTTTTGTCCAGATCATCAGTGAAACAAGTAAGTATGACAATGACATTGGTCACATCAATCACCTCTCAAGTCATCAATTGCTGACCAAGTGTCCCGCACAGTTTCTCTATTCTCCCCTCCATATTCTCCTCTCTTTTAAAAAATTTTCTTCTTCTTTTTCTGGAAACATCACAAACGTTCATCAGTTGGTAAATGGATAAACTGAAGGTGGTATATCCACATAATGAAATATCATTTCTCATAAGAAATTCAGTATTGATACATCTTATAACATGGATGAATCTTGGGAACATCGTGATAAGTGAAAAAGCCAGATAATGCATATATTGCACCTTTCTATCTATATGAAAAATCCAAAATAGGTAAATACATGGAGATGGGAAGCAGATTCAGTGGTTTCTTGAGATTGGGAGGAAGGTGAGTGGGGAGTGATTGCTCAATGAGTATGAGGATTTATCCTCTCTCTCCCTCTATTTCTTAGCATAGGGTTTTCTTTTGAGATGATGAAAATATTCTGGTGATGGTTTCACAATGTCTTGAATGTCCTAAGTGCCACCGAACTTACAATGGTTCAAATGGTAAATGTACTGTACGTGCGTTGGACCACACGTAGAAAGAAAAAGACAAACCATCTAGTGGAGCAGGGGAACTGTCCACACCTCTGGTGCTGACCACATGCCTTCATCATTGTTTCTGGTGCTGGAATGGCCCGTCCCCGGAGTATCTACACTTCACAGTGTGATTCTGATTCCCACCTGCTTGTGCAGAGTGGAGGCTGGTCTGGTTCAACCAAACCTAAAACCCTTGACCTAGTTCATCCCTGAGATCTGTTGTTACCTTCTCACCGATGATCAAAAAACCACAACTGCAACTGATTCTCAAGTGTCTTCCTTGATGGCAAAGGGACAAACAGATGCAGGAAGTGCTCGGCAGAAGAAGACATCCAAAGTGCCATCAGAATATAATGGGGTGACTTCCTGAAGCCTCTGAGTTCAGAGATGTTGTGAAGAGTGGCACTTAAGCTGGAAGCTGGAGAATAAGTAGAATGCACGTAAAGAAAGAAGGGACACAGATGAGAACCATCAGGCATGAACCCTGGGACATGTGGGTGTGGAGGGGGGCACAGATACTGAAGTGAGAAACAGAAAGTGGGGAGAGAGTGATGAGGCAACAGCTGTGGGACATGTGGGCTGAGCCATGGGAGACATTTGGGATTGCACTGATGGGGACCCGTGAAAGGTGCAGGGCAGTTGGCATCCTTCCCAA
>PVKU01014475.1:0-22909 GCA_004027475.1 Anoura caudifer | reverse complement strand
CAAAGCACATGACACTCTTTGGCTTTTGAAGGAAGCATGTATAATACTTGTGTTCCAATCCATGTATTCTGAGACTTGGAAGACTGCTTGAGTCTTGGATGCCACTCAGAGTAAGAGGAATCTGTGAGAGATACAGGCTGTGTATGCTCCCCTGCCACTTGGACCATCAGACCAGCTAGGTCAATGGAGCTAGAGGTTTCCATGGAGGATGAGAGTGTTGTGTGGAGTTTGATATACAGTTGTAAACACCTAGAGTTACATATGGAACAAAACCATGCCTTCAGGGACAAAAACTTCTCTCTGCTTGATAAGCAGTTCCCAGGTACCTGAACTGTTGTACCTGTGGCTTAGGAAGTGACAAAGTGGTTTAGGAATGACCCATTGTGAACTGAGTATTGGTTCCCAGCTCCCCAGCTCTAAGTGATAATGCAGGATAGCAGAGTAGAGTTCTATCATACAAATTATATTTTGGGGAGTGATCCTCAGTAGTTCCAGGAAGAACAATAGATGATCAGACTTCCATGCCAGTGAACTCTGTTACATGGATATCTTGACTTCAACTCATACCTATGATCATATGGAGATTTTCTCTCTCTTTTTTTTTTTTCCTTAATTACAATCCATAGAGAAGAAATGAACTTGGGCCTGGTTCACAGATGGGTTGATGCAGTATGGAAATGGATTGCTGCCATAGGAAAGCCCCACAGAAGGTGGCCCTTAGGAAGAGTGGGGAGCTGTGAGCAGAAATTAGATTGTCCATTTTGTATGTAGAGAGCAGTGGCCTGAGGTCCAAATATACAAGGAATCCTGAGCAGTTTTTGGGGAGCTGGTAAAGGGCTGGACAGGAAAAGAGGCTGGGAAAAGAGGGACAAGAAACTATGGGAGAGCTTTAGGAGATTCTGGGTAGTGCAAGGGGTTTACTGCCTCGGACACAAGAGGTGCTTCAGATTCTCTCAGCCACAGCTGTCTCTTGTTCCCGCTGCCACTGTGGTGACCAAGTGTGTGTGTGTATGTGTTCTGACCTACTTTACATAGATGCAAACTGACACCTTCATGCCTGCACTGTGCCATCTCGCCTCCTGCCTGGAAATGTCCTGTTAACACCAAGCTTTGAGACAGAATGAGACCCCACTGAACCCCATTTTTATCTAAGTAAGCACAGTGCAGAAGTTTAGGGGAATTCATATGCTGTGGAGAATCAGCAGGCAGGGAACGGAGCCAATGTACAGGGGCAAAAGTAGGTTTTAAATGGTTCTGTATGGAAAAAGATGATAATTGATAAATAACAATACAAGAATAAACTGTTTCACATACTGGCAACTTTAAACCCACTTTTGCCAACTCCTGTGTAAGTTTTCTCCCTGGATGAAAGGTCCTCACACGTAGTTTGTGAAGCTTCTCATCTGCTGGACCCCAACACTAAGTAATCGGTGCACTAATTATGAGCAAGCTTGCCTCACACCTTTGCATTAGCTTTTCCTCGTCCTGCTTTACTTGCTTTGCCCCTCCCTGACCTGCCCCCTAGATTATACTCCAAAATACAGCTCCAGGCTCTGATTTCTGGAAAACTAGCTTCAGACAGAGGAAAACCATAAGGATAGAAAGTTATGTGTCAAAAACAGGATGCAAATTGTGTATCAGAATGACTCTAGCTTTGCAAAACTGATGTCTTGAAAAAGGTATTAAAGTAACACATTAAATAGAATGTTAAAAGCTGAAATGGAAAAACACATAAACAGATTGTGTTAGTTAAGATTAAAGAAACTGAGATGAAATGGGCTTTACAGAGCAGACACTTGGTGAATACGGCGCAGTGCTGTGCTGAGCGGGACAGGGAGACGCTGGGGAGCACGGGATAGTTGGTGCTATTCCACTGTCATTATGGACGTGCTGGATGAAGTTTACCTGTGGCATCCTCAGATAAACAGAAATAATTGAAAGTTCACCCTATTTCAAATTTCATATAACCTTCATTTTGAATAAATAAGTATAAAACATTTTTGATGTAAAAGTCCTCTTTGTCATAGTTATTCTATACTTCTATACTATAGCATACTCCATTTAAGAGCTTTCTATTGCAGAATAATTTCTTTACCATAGCATTCAAAAGCCTCATCTGCCCAGTATCAACTTTGTAATGTAAGAGCAGACTTCCTTTCAGATGGGAAAAGCAAAAAGATAAGAAATGTCATAAAGATTTAAGGTAATAAAATCCTTACTAAAGATTTTCTTAATAACAAAGGTCAGGCCCTGGTTAGGTAGCTCAGTTGGTTAGAGTGTCCTGATAATGCCAAGGTTGTGGGTTCGAGCCCTGGTCAAGGCACATATGTTTCTCCTTCTTTCTCCCTCCCTCTCTCACTCAAATAAATAAATGAATATTAATAAATAATAAAAGTCAATCGTAAACCCCATGATAAAAACCTGCAAATCACACTCAACAGCCAAGGTCCAGAGGCCAAGGAGATAGTCAGAAAGAGACCACATTAGAGAGTAAATCAGAATACAAAGGTCAGAGTGTGCAACCTTGACAAAGGAAACCAGGAAAAGAGGCTTGGATTCAAACTAGGGAGAGGGGAAACACTCCTCCACCACCCAAAGCGTCAGGCAGCTCTCAAGACCACACAGGGAAGACTCATGCTCCTGTCCAGGTAAATGTGTGTTATTCTTTACAATTTGAAAGTATCTAAATTTAAAAGTTTTGAGAGCAAAAACTACAGAAAATAATTCCAAGGGAGGAGAAAACCATTAAGTACAATGATGACTGCAACAGTGTTAGTTAAATGAGTGAGGTAGAAATAATCTAAATATCTACCAATAGGGAGATGTTAACTAAACTGTAGTACATGCACTGAAACTGATACAGTTAATAAAACTATTAACAATAATAAAAGTTATGAAGTTTACACAGTAAAATAAAAATGTTTTTAAAATATACAACATGACAAACATTTATATTGTATATGAATGACTGCAACCTGGTCCAGAAATACGTGAAATTTATCATATGCCTCATTGTGCTTTCCCCTTTGTATCATGAATACTCTAAGACTGCAGGTACATATCTAAATTAAAGGCAGCATTAAAAGACTTGCCTAGTTACCCTTTTACCAGGTCGTACCAATTAATCAGTCCATTAAAGAGTCCGTTTTCAAGCGCATTTGCCAACTCTAAATTTCATATTACATTTTAACTTTTTTGTTTAGTTTAAAAATTATTTTTCATTCTACTTCCTCAATATTTAGTGAGGTTGGGCATCTGTTCATACTAATTGCCCATTCACCTTTCTTCTATGACTAGACTGTCTTTTCCCATTTATATTGATATTTTCCTTATGGTTAAGTAGATTATTTTCTACATTAAAGGTTAAAAAGAAAATACATGTATATTTTAAAAAGGATACTTAAGTGTGAAGACTTGTATTGCATTTGACATGTTGATACTGTGACCATTGGTTCACATATAGAAATGTATCTCTATTGTTTTATAGTTCATAAAGCATTTTCATATACTGTGCATTGTTTGACATTATTTTTACAGATTGGATTTCATGAATTAAGTTTTAAGCTGTTTATTATGGGAAGTACCAACTTCACCTTACTATAAGCATGAGGTTTCCTATGTGTTAGTGAGAAGTTCTTTAGACTCATAGTCAACTGTTCTAAGTTTCAATTTAAGATTCCTCTTGCAAGGTATACAGCCATCCACAAAAATTGTTTTCTCATGTGTTGGGAATCATCCTGCCTGGTTTCAGGAGCTGCAACCCCCCCAAGGCTAAGGCTGAGTGAGCAACCTTCAGATTGTAAACCACTAAGGATACAAAGCTTATCTCCCTGTCAGGAGCCCTGCTTCTGCTCCTTTTACTTCATCCACAACTGGCCCCCAATGCTTGATCTGTTAGCTAATGACAGGTAAGATTCCCCAAGGGGGGAATGATCTAAGACAGGCACAATCATGTGGAGGCCCCAAGGAAGGACTTGGGGAGCTATAGCAACAGGGGGTGATGGGCCCTGGCCCCTTGTCTATCCTGACATAGCCTCAGTACTCATTCTGTCTGTGAGAAGTCTCCTAATCTCTTGGCTGCCTTGCTTACCCTGCCTGACTTAAGCCTGAAACAACGCCAGTGGTGGGTGTAGCCCTGGGCTAGAAAGGGCAGGTTCCCTACAGTGGTCAGGCTTAAGAAAGAATATGTATAATCCTGTGAAGCCTGCTTTGTTTAGAATGCTCTCAATTAAATAAGGGTCCAAGCAAGAAGTGAGTTTGTTCCTCAAAGTTTTATTGCTCTTTAGCTATCTGACCCTGACACAAAATAGGCCCTCAGAGTTCTTTGTGCATTATCTATTGTTTGATCCTTACTGCCTGATAATGATTAATGAGCCTATATTCCTATGCAAAACAACCCAATAAAAGCCATTGAGGAAGAGGCTCTTGGCCCTCCTCTGAGAGATCCGCTACCTTTCCTCCCAGAGCAGATCGTGTCTTGGTAGACTTATTCTCATCCGTGGCGGCCCTGGGGGGGGCTCTGGGCACGGAGCCTCCCTCCCCACACCCGTGCATTAAATTGAAAATGTATTTTGGAATGCTGTCTGAGGAGTCAATTGGACAGCATTGTTTATCTACCAAATCCCCTACAAGTGTTGGGGAACACACTTCCTGCTTTACTTGTGATGCGGTTCTGCTATACTCCACAGAAAGCAGTGCTATAGATAGGCTCTAATAGAAGTTAATTTTAATTTATTGTTTGGTGGTTGTGATATTTGTTTATGATCCATTTGAAATACTTTGTAATGAAATATACTATAAAGCAAGATTACCTTGAAAATGCCATGGTTCCAGAAAAATAGATACAATAACCAGCTATTGGTTTCATGCTCAGAGATTATCACAGAAGAAAACCTGATATCTACCCATGAAAATAATTAAAAAAAAAAACTTGTCAAAAGCTACCAGTACTAAGAACTATTTTCCTACCAGCACTTAGAATGATTGAATCTGGCTAACTTAGCACCAAATACATTATATTCAATAAGTAAGCATTATATAATTAATACTACAAAAATACCTCACTAACTAGTCATTTTCCATAAAGCCTTTTAATGTTGTTTCAAAACAAGTTTATAATTTGATTTTGTATGATTTTGTAATAATGCTTTTTATTTCTATGACTGACACAGTCACCTTTCTGGTATGTACATTATTCACGTGTGGCTCTGCTTGTTTCATAATTAATCCCTGAGTAAAATGTCTCTGGCTGAAACAGCATGCGACTGAGAGGGTCTGTGTACAGCTGCTTGTGCATTTTTTCTTCTTTGAACTTACCAAGTTCACTGCCATTTTAGCTTCCAGTTAAGACTTGAATTACCTTAATCTAAATCAAATTTTCACAAAACAAGTAAAAACCTCATAGCATAGTAGAATTCCTGGAATTTGTGAAGAGAAAGTATGTTTATATAGACATAGAAGAAAATGGAGGAAGCTATCTGTGCATGGTTATATGAATTAAAATGTTACACTATCTAGGATTTCTGACAAAACACAGAATTTTTCTACTAATCTATTTTAGATCTATACTTACATGTTTGAAAAATAGTGAGGTAATGTGGGAAGATGAGAAAATTTTTATAAAGACAAATCCAGCCTTTCAAGTAGTCATTTATTCAGCAGACACATTTATGATGTGCTCTAAATGAGGTGGCTGCTGTGTTGGAGATAAAGTTAAGAAGCAAAAAAGCATAGCTTGATTTTAAGTAGTTCACAGTCACATAAAAAAAGACAATAATGAAGTATAAGTGCTACAAGGAATGTGGGAGAAATCACAATAACAACACGGATACTTGTCTCTTTTTTTTTTTACCTTCTAAGAAGTAACATTTGTCAGCAAAGCCTGACTATATAATTGCTGTTTTTCTAAGAAAAGTGGCTATAGCTGCAAAAATGGTGATCCCAAAGAGGCATTTACTAGCTTTGTGGTAAAGATACAAGTACCGGGGAAAATCTTTAAAAATTGATAAGGTTAGAGATTGGTAACAATGATGGAAGGGAGACATTAGAAAGAATAGTCAAATTGCAGTGCAACAGAGGATTGTGCAGAAAAGCTGAGAAACAAAGCGGCTGTTCTAAGGAGTGGATCATTAATTTCTAAAAAAGAGCAAATCTAGGTCAGACTGTTAGAAGTATTCTTAAGTTCTAGGTGGTGGAATTCCTCCTCTGGGGTGTCAGAGTCCTTTGGTAAAAATAAAGGTTGCGCTTCGATGCTGTTTTTAGAAGGATTTGTGTGCTTCTCCAGATGCATCTGTATTTGAGATTGGATTTAGGGTTAGCTGAGTAGTTCAAGATAGCGAGCAAAATTTGGTTGGAAATTATATATAAAGTGATATGGCAAAAGTGTGGAAAGAGGTGCTTATTCTGAAAGTAGATGAGGATTAGAGAAAGACTTCACAAATGTAGTTGTTGAATAAAAACATAAAGATGTCAATAAAAGAGACATATGACAAGAAAGGCTAATGAGATTCTAGTTTAAAAGAAATGGACAAAATTGAGGAAATCAGACACTATGAACCTAATGATGGTATGCAATTGGAAGTGAATAACATCATCTAAATTTCAGCACCTATAAAAGCAGGAATCAGTAATCAAACGTCTAGATTTAACTGCCACATTATAGGATATATATGAGGGATAAAAAAGTAAGTTAAGACACATGAAAATGCAATCAACCAAACCAAAGTACATATATTCTATAGGACAAAAACCAGGTTTCTGTAAACAAGGGAAGAAGGGGGAAATTGTCAAAAAAAAAAAAAAAGACAAGATAAATAACAGCCAAATACAACATAGACCTGTAGTCAAACTAAAGGAAACAAACCAACTGGAAAAGCTTTCTTTGGCAAGGAAATTTGAATATGTCATTGATATTAGATGATATCAAATAATTAATGGTAATTCTTACGGTGTACACACAGATATAGATACACTTTTAAAATTTCTTATCAAAGATGCATACTGAAGAATTTATGGATAAAATTACATGATGACTAAAGTTTAAAAATACTCTAGTAAAATATAAGAGGCAGGACTTCTGGCCAAGATGGAGGCGTAGGTGGACACACTGTGCCTCCTCACACAACCAAAATTAAGGATGACAAAGATTTAGAAATAAGAAAACATCCAAACTGATAGAAAATTGAACTGTATGGAAGTCCAACAACCATTCATCAAGACCAGTAAGAGGGGTAGAGTCACAGCAGGAAAAAGTAGAGGTTGGCAGACCCAGGTGCACAGGTGGCAACTAGCAGACCCTAGGCACACAGGTGGTGGCTAGAGAACCCCAGGCACAAGATGGCAACAGTGCAGACCCAGTAAGGCTGCAAAAGGCAGCTGGCTGACCAAGTGGTCCCACATTCAGCACAGATATTCCAGGTGAAGGGGAAGCAGCAAAAGGGACTGGAATCTGAGAGAAAGCAGAGCAAGTGCCATTGTTCCCTCTCGAATCCCTCCCCCACATACAGCATCACTACCCAGTGACTGGGCTGCCCTGCTCTGGGAACACCTAAGGCTCTGCCCCTCACTACATAACAGCCACAACAAGATTAAAAAAAGACCAAAATGGCTCAAACAGGAGAACAAATCAAAGCCCCAGAGCCAATTCATCTAAGGAACCAAGAGATAGCCAACATATCAGATGCACAGTTCAAAGCCCTGGTGCTCGATGCTCACAGAATTGTTTGATTTTGCTCACAAATCAGATGAACATATAAAGGCTACAGTAAGTGAAATGAAGGAAAACGCACAGGGAACCAATAGAGATGGGAGGAAAACTGGGACTCATATCAATGGAATGGACCAGAAGGAAGAAACAAACAACCAAACAGGAAAGAATGAAGAAACAAAAATTCAAAAAAATGAGGACAGGCTTAAGAACATCCAGGACATTTTAAATATTCCAACATCCAAATTATAGGGGCACCAGAAGGGGAAGAAGAAGAGCAACAAGTGGAAAAGTTATTTGAACAAACAATAAAGGAGAACTTCCCCAATCTGGCAAAGGAAATAGACTACCAGGAAGTCTAGAAGCTCAGAGAGTTCCAAAGAAGTTGGGCTCAAGGAGGAACACACCAAGGCACATCATAATTATATTAGCCAAGATTAAAATGAAGGAGAGAATTCTAGAAGCAGCAAGGGATAAGGGGACAGTCATCTAAAAAGGAGTTCTCATCCAACTATCAGCTGATTTCTTAAAAGAGACCTTGCAGGCAAGAAGGAGCTGGAAAGTATTCCAATTCATAAAAGTCAAGGACCTACATCCAAGATTGCTCTATCCAGTGAAGCTTTCATTTAGAATGGAAGGGAAAATAAAATGCTTCTCAGATAGGGTCAAGTTAAAGGAGTTCATCATCACCAAGCCCTTATTATATGAAATGTTAAAGGTACTTATCTAAGAAAAAGAAGATAAAAATATGACAGTAAAAAGACAGCAAACTCACAGATATTAACAACCACACCTAAAACAAAAGCAAACTAAGCCAACAGCTAGAAAAGGAACAGAAACACAGAAATGGAGATCACATGGAGGGTTAGCAACAGGGGAGTGGGAGGAGGAGAGAGGGGGGAAGGTACAGAGAACAAGTAGCATAGATGGTGAGTAGAAAATAGACAGGGGGAGGGCAAGAATAGTGTGGGAAATGTAGAAGCCAAAGAACTTATGACACATGGACATGAACTGAAGGGGAGGAATGTGGGTGGGAGGGGGTGTGCAGGGTGGAGGGGAATGATGGGGTAGAAATGGGACAACTGTAATAGCATAGTCAATAAAATGCATTTAAAAAATTAAAAATATATAAGAGGCAAAGAATACACAAAAATTATTTAATGGTATTTTTTTAAATTAGGTATACAGGTGCTCATTAAATGCTTTTTAACTTTTGTAGAGTTTTAAAATTTTCCATAATAAAAAGTGAAAAATATAGATAACAAAGTAAAGGTTTTCCTGCTTCTTTCTAGAACTCTGAAATCACAATTCTGAAATTTCCATTTGGTTCTTTATTATATACTCTTTTTCTCTGCTAATATATTTTATCTTTTTTGTTCACTCTAAATATATTATCCCTTATATCTTTGAATGCCAAAGGAATAGCTGCAAAGACTTGGGCAGTTTCCCAAATCATGTGGGACACTAGATTTCCAACTCTCACCTTTCTAGGGTCCTCCCTCATGTGTTAGAGACTTTGGTTTTCCTTTCTTTTTTTATTGTTAGTATTATTTTATTTTTAATTATACTTTATTGATTATGCTATTACAGTTGTCCCATTTTCCCCCATCATTCCCCTCCACCCTGCACACCCCCTCCCACCCACATTCCCCCCTTTAGTTCATGTCCATGTGTCATAAGTTCTTTAGCTTCTACATTTCCCACACTATTCTTGCCCTCCCCCTGTCTATTTTCTACCCACCATCTATGCTACTTGTTCTCTGTACCTTGTCCCCCTCTCTCCTCCTCCCATTCCCCTGTTGCTAACCCTCCATGTGATCTCCATTTCTGTGTTTCTGTTCCTGTTCTAGCTGTTGGCTTAGTTTGCTTTTGTTTTAGGTGTGGTTGTTAAATATCTGTGAGTTTGCTGTCTTTTTACTGTCATATTTTTATCTTCTTTTTCTTAAATAAGTACCTTTAACATTTCATATAATGAGGGCTTGGTGATGATGAACTCCTTGAACTTGACCTTATCTGAAAAGCACTTTATCTTCCCTTCCATTCTAAATGACAGCTTCACTGAATAGAGCAATCTTGGATGTAGATCCTTGACTTTCATGACTTGGAATACTTCTTTCCAGCCCCTTCTTGCCTGTAAGGTCTCTTTCAAGAAATCAGCTGATAGTCAAATGAGAACTCCTTTGTAGGTGACTGTCTCCTTAGCTCTTGCTTCTTCTAGAATTCTCCATCTTAATCTTGGCTAATGTAATTATGATGTGCCTTGGTATGTTCCTCCTTGGGTCCAACTTCTTTGGGACTCTGAGCTTCCTGGACTTCCTGGAAATTGATTTCCTTTGCCAGATTGGGGAAGTTCTCCTTTATTATTTGTTCAAATAACTTTTCCACTTGTTGTTCTTCCTCTTCCCCTTCTACTACCCCTATAATTCGGATGTTGGGACGTTTAAAGATGTCCTGGAGGTTCCTAAGCCTCTCCTCATTTTTTTGAATTCTTGTTTCTTCATTCTTTTCTGTTTGTTTGGCTGTTTCTTTCTTCCTTCTGGTCCACTCCATTGATTTGAGTCCCATTTTTCCTCCCATCAGTATTGGTTCCCTGTGCATTTTCCTTCATTTCACTTACTGTAGCCTTCATATGTTCATCTAATTTGTGAGCAAAATCAACCAATTCTGTGAGCATCCTGATCACCAGGGCTTTGAACTGTGCATCTGACAGGTTGGCTATCTCTTGGTTGCTTAGATGAACTGGCTCTGGGGCTTTGATCTGTTTTCCCATTTGAGCCATTTTTCTTTTTTTTTTATTTGGTCTGGTCGCACCTGTTGCGCAGTGAGGGGTGGGGCCTTAGATGTTCCCCTGGGCAGGGCAACCCAGTTGATGCTGCATGTGGGGGCAGGGTCTCAGTGTTTTTCTTTTTATTTCCTGGTACTGGGGCCCTGGTTTGCGAGTTTTGTCTTGTTCCCCATTTTTGCCTGGATTATCTGCACACAAATGTGGAACTGTCTGGTCAACCAGCCACCTTGCACCTGGAGTCCACCAGCCACCACCTGCAGACCCGGGTCTTCCAGCAGCTGCCTGTGCGCCCAGTCCACCAATATCCGCTTCCTCCTGCTGCAACTCCACCCCTCTTACTGGTCTGGATGAATGGGTGAATGGTTGTTGGACCTCTGTACAGTTCAGTTTTCTCTCAGTTCTGGTTGTTTTCTTGTTTCTAAATCCTTGTTGCCCTTAATTTTGTTTGTGCGAGGAGGCACAGTGTGTCCACCTATGCCTCCATCTTGGCCGGAAGTTGACTTTGGTTTTCTTAAAGTCTGTATTCTGGTTGCTCAGGAACAAAAGCATCCATGTTCTTTTAAGACTTTTAGCCACATTGTAAATAATCTACTTCAGCCTGCTTTTAGGTTAGAAGTCATAAACTGGCAAAATCTCCATATGCTATTTCCTTCTTCCAAGTTAGGTGTAAAATCTGCCTGTTTTTATTTTCTCTCTAGTGCTTTACATTATTTTTAAAAGTTTGTATCCACTTACTGTTATCTGTGGAAGGGCTACACTTGCTTGGAACTTCAGTTGGCATACCACACACAAACTCACCTAAGGCTGAAATCAAGTAATGAGGCTGTAAGAATATTAAAGGGCATAAGAATAACATTACAAGTTCTGAGAAAGTATAATAAATGAAAAGATCATTGCAGTAGTAAAGAATGGATGTAAAAAAGTGAAAATGTTGCAAAAGTTTTCATTTGTTACAGATATGATATTAATTCTAAAAATAATAATATACTCAAATTCTAGGGTTGCTAATACATGGATTGGTGGGGTGGGAATATCATAGACTAGCTGAAGATAAATTTGATAAAATGGGTTAGTATCATATTATGATGAGCTTCATGTGACAAGCTAAGATATTTTAACTCTTTCCTGTAGAGGGACTAGAAAGGGAAAATGGAAAAACCATATAACAACTAGAGCTCATTGGAAGAAAATTTGCAGAAGCCCCAAAGTTATGTAATATATTTGACCTAAAATTGAAACAGGACTTATGGTGACCACCATTCAATGTATACAAATATCAAATCATTATATTGCATACGTGAAACTAGTATAATGTTATATGTTGATTACACCTCAATTAAAAAAAAAACAGTGAAATTTATATCCTAAGTAAATCTGTAAATTTTTAGACCAATAGTTATTGCTTTATAATCCATGTTTTCTTAAGTAAACAAGGAGGAAGAAGTATACCCCTAACACATTGAATCTGTCAATAGTCAGCCTGAGAATAAATTGCCATTTATTAGCAAGAAACTATTCATTTTAAAAATAAAACTAAATGTGACCTTATGACTTTTTCAGAATAGTTTTGGATTTACTATATCAACAGTAGGCTCCAAACAGCCTCTCACAAAGAAAATAGCCATTCCACAAATGACTAGAAATTTAAAAAAATGAGATTAATATTGTCCTTACTAACTTATCCTCAAAATAAATTTTAGCATGTAGCTCTAAAAATAAATAATATATAAATATGGTTTTCCTCCAAAAGGAAACACAATGTTTAAGAAAGGGGTTATGAATATATAAAATATATTACCTGGAGAACAGGGTATTTTTGGCACACAGGGACTACAGGCTTGTTACAACACGCTACCGCTAACCTTTTTCTCTGCCCTTTCTCCTTATGGCACATACCAGTTTTAAGTTCCATCCTATATAAATAAAATAGTAGTAACAATTTTAATAGTTACCATTACTGAGTACTAATTAGGTATTACAAACCATCTGAGGTATATTATATTTGTAATTTAACTATTGGCATGCATTTACCATGAAGATATCATTGCTTCATTCTGCAGATAAAGAGATTATGGGGGGTGTGGGCAAGGGAAAGTATAGCAATGTGTAACCAAGATCACAGAGGTGCGAATGGTATCAGCTCAGTTTAGCAGGAAAGACTTCTTTGTCCTTGACATTATATTGTGCTGCCATCCAAGATATAACACTACTGCAATATTGCCTGCACCACTAGTTAGATGTGACCATCACTAACACAAATATAGCATCTGCATGCCGGTTCATCACTGTCCCCCAAAGCGGCGCATTACCTTCAACAGTCCATCCTGCTACACTGCTGGCTCGATGAGAATCTGAGAAACTAAAATTATATATGATTCACCTTCCCACTAGTGGATTACTGCAGCAAGGCAGATAAAGTTGACTCATAGTGAAGGTATTAAAAACAGATGATGTTCAAATAACTATATGCAGAGAAATGTATATTCTGTACTGTCAGTGTTCTACAAAGAAAAGCATCACCCCTTCATCTGATTGTTTTGTAAATTAGAATGTTGGAGGTATAGCCTTCCTTAAAGCTAGGCATCTTTAGAGCCAAAGCCAATTCTGAATGTTATTGTGGCTTAAATAAAAATGGTTTTATTGCATGCCTAATCTGCCTTCAGCAGCATCAGTTCATGCCTTACATTTAGTAATCTGGCATCCTACCTGCAGAGTTTCCACTGCAGGGTGTCATGGGAATTCATTTTCCCAATCCTAGGGACTCATGCTTTAGACCTGAGATTATTTTTTATTTTTTTAAAGAAAAAAATATATACTGCTTATTTTTGAGATATAATTTACAGTTTCAAATGTTAAGGGTATACTTCCTTCGAATTTCTGTATAATGTTAAGCTATTTCTAATGATTTAAATAGTTGCATTTAATATATATTTATGTATTAATATTAATCTGCATTTAGAATTGTTGTGGGTGAGAGGGTTGGTGCAACCATATCTCTCCAACCCCATTACCAGGCACCATCTAGGCCACAGTCTTAATATGAGATTCACAGAGGGCTTGTGTATTGGCACGGAGGGCAGTAAATTCACGAATATTTTTAACTGGTGCAAAATTGTGTGTATATATACATTATGGTGAGGAGAGAGACAGTTGCTTCCTGCAGAGTCTCAGTGAGGTCTGTGACACAGAAAAAGGTAACCGCTGCCTTACCAAGACTCCGATGTGCTTTTAAATTTCACTACAATTATGCTATGAAAGTAACTTTCATCTTAGTTATTTCTTTATAGATAATTCAAGTGGATTTAAAACTAATTTTAATTGTCAAAGGGGGAAAAAAGCACAATTGCTCCTGAGGTAGCAATCTCTTCTTATTTTTGATGATCTGAATGCCAGATGTTTATGTTTTCATTCGTCTCTGTTCCAAGTGTGATATGGAGAAAACCACAGACTTTTGGAGTCAGCATCCCTGTGCTCCTCCTGTGCTCCAGGAAATGGAGAGGGTTTTGCATAAAAAGATGTGAGAACCTCCTTCATGTACATCATGACAATAGTGGTAATAAAATCTAAGCTTTGCTTGCTGACTTCTGGCATTGAATGCATTCTGTATAATCTGATTCATCAGAATGGAATGGAACAGATTCAGTGTTTCCTTCGAAGGTTATGCATAAAGATTCATTTTAATCTCCTTAAACAAGGCTACTTCATTCCCTTTTAACACTTGATGAAATCAGCCCAGGTTTAGAACTAGCTGTACAGAGAGTCCAAATCGAATCCATATTATTTAGTTATTGGATTTTAAAGAGTTTACTTAATTAAAAACAGGCAAACAAATGTGCTATTTCTTTTTAAACTGTCTGGACCTATACAGTGAATTGCATGGTTAGTGCTGCACTTCTATTAGAACTGTACTTCTAGTGACTTAGTCATTCACTTTTTTCATAATTTTCAACACCTACGCTGAAATGCCAGACACTCTTTAATATAGCATAGTATTTTAGCACTAGGAGAAAAGACAGATGACTAAACATGCTGTGATAATTATATCGTATGTCCTACATTATCAGCAAGCACAGGAACTTGTAGGATGACATTAACAACATAGTTAAAAATATTAGGGATAACATCTAGTTAGGAGATGACCCCAGAAATTATTCTTACATGATTAGAAAAGAGGGATAAAGTATTTATTCTTGTATAATTAGCAATGGGTAACAGGGCTTGTCAGAATGAATTTGAGCAGGATAATGTGTCAATTTTATTTACATGGGAGGCACTCAATATATGTTTAGGTACCATACTGGGATATAAGTGACAGGAAATGAGGCTAAGCAGTTTGTCTGGGACAAGATTATGAAAAGCATTATCACCTAACGGGGGTCCATGGCCATTAAGATATTGAGATATCAAAATAATAATAAAATAGTAAAACAATTTTAAAGTCTCATCATCTACACAATTTCAAGATTGTCTTAGGTAGTGAAAAAAGAGGATTATGCAAGCCTTAGCCGAAAATATCACTGCTAACAATTTATGGACAATATTAAATACAATACTTGAGTAATCAAAGAGCTATTCTGTATTTAACATGCAACTCTGGTCTGTTTTCTCAACCATTAAGTGGCTTTAAATATACAGCGGTAAGCAAAAGTAGGTTTGTAGTTGTAATAAAAAATAATACAACAATTTACTCATCACAACTGTAAACCTACTTGTGCCCACCCCTGTATGTAATATCCTTACTTCCTTCCCAATTCCTTTAAATCTGGCTCTCCGGTGAGCTTTATTTTATGGAAAAGACTGAAAAGCCAGAAGAGAATCAGGTGTTGCCTGGAGAAGAAGAGAGGGGGAAATTAAACAAATCATTCATAGTCTATAACTGGGATGCGATTAGTGTCAAAATAACAAACCCTGCTTTGACAACAGCCTAGAAACCGTGCGGCAGCTCTGTGAGCCCTTTACCTGTCAGGAGCTCCAGCAGGCCCCCACTAAAATAAGCAAGCTACATGCATTAGGGAAAGAGCCAGGGCAGTTGTCTGAGAAGTAAAGACCTCCAGCTATGAGATTCAGTGTCTCCTTTTTCAGAAAGAAAAAAAAAAAAAAAATCCCTTTCAAGAAGACTAAAGCTAAAAATGTGGAGCTTGTGCTTTTAACATCAATTTATGAGTCTCAAAAGGTAGCACATATAATATTATAGTCAAAATATACATAAAGCACCATTTAAAATTTTTAAAAGAATGAAATCTAAACTCATTATTATGAACTACTGAGATACACATACACAAACCCACATGCTCTTGTCCCTTTGTTATAACAAGCAAAAGACAAAGTTACAGAGTGATCTAGGAAGCAGGGCATGTTTTAATGGGGAGGCACTAGAAAAGATAAATGGGCCCCTCCTGTGTGGGTCCTACAGAACACTCAGAGGCAGAACTGTTGAACTTACCAGTTTGCCTTATTAGGAGTAAACTTGGCACTCTGTTTTATAATCATTGTCTCGTTGCTCCTTTCCACAACTATCACAATTGCACAGACTCATGACACTTGCAACTGTTTAATTTGGGGAACAAGCCATGCCATTCGTCATCTTTTATTTTCACATATCTCTAACCAGAGGACCAGCCACTGAGGGAAGCAAACAAGGAGTACAGTCACGGTCACGGTCAGCCTGGGAAGCCCAGGACGGGATGCTGGAAACGGGCAGACAGACTTGGGGAGAATGCGATCAGCTGGTAAAAAGGAGAAAATGACTCCGCCCTAACATTATTTAAAAACATTTGTCCTCTTCTCTTTCTTTCTGTGCAATGTGTGTGTTGTACCAATCTTCAGCAAAAATTTTGGTTTGGAAATATAAGTGGAATAAAGCAAATTTAATTGTTTAAAGGACGACTGCCATCATGCTTATACTAAATAATGTATTTCTTTCTCAGATGATTAAATTATTGATGACTGCCATTTATAATCAATCCAATGTTCTTACCTTTAATCAAAAAGTTGATTGTGATAAAATACTGAGTACAGCCTGCCAAAATTTTGGTCAGAGATAGACAATTAGGCAGTCCCTAACAACCAAGAAAAAGAAAAAGGAATTTCTCTTTCCTGACTTACAAAAGAGAGAACACATGGTTATAATGTGAAGACTATTCAATCCTAAAGTCAACTAATATGTCAGGTTGCCCTTCCAAAAACAATTTTCTTCTGAAGATGAGCAATCAATATTATATGTATACAACTTTTGCAAGTCATTTGTCTCCTTTAACTCAATAATCTTTGAATATCAAAATGTTTTCCTTGAGAATTCCAATAAATAAGAATTCCACTAGTTTTGTTTTGTGGAAATAACCTAATGTAGGAAGAAAATATATTCCTAGAGGTATTAATTATAGTGTTACTTTAACAGAAATTTGAATAACCAAAAGCCCTAAAATAAAGTAACAATTAGGTACATTTACTACAAATACAAGCTAGCATATTACACTACAATTGAAATTATTTTAATAATAACATTTTTAAGTAGGAGACAGATATAAGCTCATAAATTAATAGTTTGATAATTAAAAACTCACCCAGGACACCACACTGAAACATTCATAATAGACCTAAACTGGAAAAAGCTCAAACGTACACAAGCAGTACAATGAGAATAACCTGTGTGATACTTAGACAAGGTAATGCATAAAATGTAAATAAACTATATCTACAAGCAATAAAATAGATGGAACTTAATAATATGGTGTTGAGCAAAGGTACAAAACATATAAAATACAATGCAATTTTATAAAATTAAACAATGTTACTTAGAGAGGTATGCATAGGGAGTGAAAGTCCAAATAAATGAACATAATAAAAGGAAGAACATGATTATTACAAGGTCAAGATAGTGACTCTCTCCAAAGAAAAACAAAAAGGCTACAATTAAGGAGTGAAATCACACAAAGAGCTTCTAGGATGTTAACAGGGTCCTGTTTCTTTACCTGGCTGGTGATTGTGTAGATGATTATTTTTATATTAACTGTTTTCTGTACTTTCATATCTAAAATTATATATTTTACAATAATAAGTGTTTCTAAAATAAGTCATAATACCTATTTTTTTCCTAACTCTGGAGAATTAGCAGAAAATAGAAAATGAACTACAACTAGAAGAATAAATAGAATTAATAAAAGATAGAGTGGAAAGAATTTCCAAAGGTATGAGACTACATGGCCAAAACGAAAGATTTAAGATAACAAAATAGATGTTTGGTTGCACTGATAGGTATATGAAGGAGAATAAAGAGAAATTAAGCTGAAACATTATAAGCAAAAGAGGCTCCTGAACACTAAGCAAACTGGGTACAGCACTAGGAATAAGGCAATGGAATTGTATCTGACTGGGTGGTGATGATGATGATGATGATGATGATGATAATAATAATAACAATAACAACAACAACAATAATAATAATAATAATGCAGACCTGGGTTATTCTTTTGTTCCCCCTATGCCCCACCTGCAAAATAAGTATTATCCCACCACCCTGAACCATTGGGATGCAGAACAGGCAGGACTGGAACAACGTTAGCGGTTTCCTCCTTCCAGGACTGACAGTAGTTTAATAATCCACTTTCCAAACTACTGAGTTATAAATCCACCAGTTCTCATTTATCCTAGTCTCCAAAATGACAGTTCTGCTTTGGTTCCTGTACGCAGTTGTTTCATTAGCCCCTATTCCAGAGAAAGCCCTGGAGTGCTTGCGCCTTCCCCCATGTCCCTCTGCCTATGGGAAGACCTCCACCACACTAGGAATTCAGTGCTCAGAAGAGTTTGCCTTGTGTTAGTCTGTACTCATGAGCTTGACACCCCTTGGCACCTAGGTTTGCTCTGGTTAATTTGTGCCTAGTGCCTCCTCCTCGAAAAGAAGCCTTATTGTAAGAAACGCGGACAAGTTCCATAATTTACTTGCATCTCCATTTCCAACTTTAATAGAAATGATTCTCGTTCTTGAACAAGTAACAACAGGGATGAAAATCAATTGCTACATATGTGAAAAATTAATGTTATTATATCTTTGCTATTTTTATGCTACAAATATTAATATCACTACTGCAAATGATGGAAAACTGAATATATATATATATGTTGCCATTACAAGTATATTTTTTAAATAAAAAATAATTCTATTTTCATTTTTTAGGAAAATGAAATCATACTTGCCTAAACTTATTTTTGAAATATACCACTGCAGTTTAACTCCTTGATAAGAAATGAGAAAAATCTGAGTAGTTTCTAACAGCCTATCATGTTCTACTCATTAGTTGTGAGGACTCATAGACATACAATTCCCTAAAGAATAAAAAGCCTCTGAAGAAGAAGGAGGAAGAAAGAAGAAGGAAGAAGAAGAAGCAGAAGAAATTGTTGTTTTTTTAAAGTCTTGGGTATTTATAGTTTAGCTAAATAATTTCTTGATTTAAAAAAGAATGAAGAGTATTTTGTTTTCAGATACTCTTTTTACATAATGTTTTCCCAATAAAACAATCATAAGACAGGGTGGAACAGAGGAATTAAAATAACTTTCATTATAAATTATCCCTCCAGAAACTGTGATTTGTAGTGATACAGGTTTTTATAAATAATGATTATAATAACACTGCATCATTGGCTTTTCTTCTATTTAATATTTTTTCTGACTTAACTCTTCCTGAGTGATTCTCTATGAAGATGCTATTGATGTGTGCTCCTCAGAAACTTTAGCTTTTTAATATGTCTCTTCGCTAGTTCTCTGACTGCTGCATGAGCCAGTGGCCTATCCAAGAGATTTGTCAGCTCTAAATAATTGTTTCACGTGCTGCATATTATTAAAGTATAATGTTTTCCTGATGGCTGTTTTCTGTGCAAAATTGTAAATCAATTTCAGCTTCTAAATGGGAATATAAAAGAGCATCTACCTGGCTTTGCTTATGTATTTGTCAAGACTCTGACTGCAGATAACTGGCAGTTACTCAAGCCAGCTGAAGCAGAGAAAAAGAAGGAAACACGGAACTCAAGCAGTCCTAAGACGACAGGAAGGACATCAGGACCTTAGTGGAATTCTCTCAACCGTTTTTTTTTTTTTTTTTTTTTTTCATGTATACCCCTCTGTGGAAACTGGCTTTCTCTGCTTCAAAGTGCACACAGCAGAATATGTATGCCCCACGCTGCTGAGTTTTTAAGTTAAAGTTACAAACACTTGTACTATTTCTTGGTCTCTATTCTCAATTTGCCAGAGAGGGGAAGAGGTTCCCCAATCCCATCACATATTAAATGCTGGTGATTCCAAGGAGTCAAAACAAACCCAGCTGCTAGAAAGCAAACCCTGTAGATGGAGTGAAAAATGGTTTAAATACATCTACTACAAGCTGTCCAATCCATAACTAGCCTTTTCGTTTCTTCAACTATAAATCGTCACTGTTAGTCCTACCTTTAACCTAAGTTTGAGTTCAGGCCTAGAGCTTGAGAAGAGGCCTATGAGCCTAAGGAGATGTACTGGGCAGCACTTTCTCCCTCTAAGAGAAAATACAAAAGGCTTTCCAGTCTACTCTGGATTCAGTGCCCTTGGGTCACGCTGGCATCTACAAGGAGACTGCAGCTTCAATTCTCAGGCAAGAGGCTCACTAGGCAGGTAGGCAATCTGAAGCAAATGCTAGGAATGTATGTTACAAGGAAGAAGCTGCCTGAGTGTCAGGCAGAAACAATGTGCAATTCATTCCTCTTAAGAATGATCCATTTCCCCTTCAGGTCAATGATTTCATCGGAGTATGCTAGTGAAAGGCTTCAGGTGGACCTTCTTGACAAATCGGACGTGTCGTTGGACAGGTGCCACTGTTTTAAAAGCAAACAGAAGGCTTTTTCAGCAGAGCTTTCTCACAAAGCAACCTGGAGAGAGAACATGCAGCTCCGTCCGTCCCAGATTATCTGACGTGAAACTTCAGAGGATTTCCTTATGAGACCCACAAGAGAAGAAGGTATTTGGACAGTAAAGGAAAACTAAGACTTAACAGAGAAGAAAGTCACAGACGAATTTAATTAATGGCAAAAGATACTGACAAGGCACATACTACAGAAAGTGGAAATTCAGAAGATTGTTCTCTTAACCCTTTTTTCTGATTTTTATATATTTATTATTTTTGTGAAAAATACTGGAGCATATCTGACAAAGCAAACATATTTTGATGGGACTAAAATTCTTATATGAGTAACAAGATAAATTTGAGAAAATCATCTTCTTTGCTATGATTCCAAAATTATAATACATTTCTCAGCAAAGTATTCTCTTTTTTGTAACACCATTTAGGAGATACGGAATGAATGGCAGTAAAACAAAAACTGAAAGTCAGAGATCTCTGAAATCTTACTAATTGGAGGGAATCACAGTGCTATGATGCTTTAAAAAGAGACAATAAGGGAGAGATGGAGGGAGGGAAGGGGGAGGGAAGAAAGGAAGGAGGGAGGGAAGGAGGAATAAAGGGAGGGAAGAGAGTGGCAGAGAGGAAGGAAATTGGAGACAGGAAGGGAAGGAGAGGAGAGGGAAGAGGAGAAGAGAAAGAAGTGAGGATCTTGCATTATTGCTTTAAGAAGTCCCATCATCAATGTCAGTTTAGCTGCTTTTCCCCCTTAACTCTGTCCGATTTTACAAAATGTTATGGTTTTATTCACTTCAGGGAAGGAAGTACAATAAAAGTGTGTAACTTTCTAAGCAAACTTAGAAAGTTTGGAAACTTAGAAACTGGAATTACAAACTCCAGTAATTCTTCTGAGACCCCTGTCAGGGTTTTGGAATAGAGATCATGATTACTTTAGGAACAGTATCCACTAAAGACACCTCATTTGTTACTTTGATTATTATAACTAGTATTTACATTGTGCCAGACGGTATCAAGATGCTAAGCCATAAAATGAACAGTGTTTAACACATGCTTTGGCAGTCCTGTGAACTCCAATTAGTATACCTGATTCAGATTATATCTTATCCTTGTATTTCAACCTAAACTTTTTCACTGTAACCACTGAGGTGTGCAGTACTGATTTTTCAGCTCAGAGGATTCTTAGCTTCATATGAAGGATAATATTTAAATATGTTAACATCCTGCATCAAAATTAAGTTAATGTTCCCCAAACCCAACAGCCTCATTCCAGGACAACATAGACGAACACGGACTCAGCTCTGTACTGGCATGGAGTATTAATTCCCAGTGAAATGATGGAAAATGAGAGGTTTGGATGATAACATTTTATCTTCCTTCTATGAGGTTATCATTACTGTGGGGAGCTCACACTGAATCCAATCTTCCCAAACTGTAAAAAACATTCTGCCACAAAAACTGTATTATCTTCCAACCTGACCTGAATATTTTAGAACTACAATCCTTGTTATGGGCTAGACCACTACTTCAGTTGCAAATTAACTGATTTCTTTTTCTCATGTGCAAATTATTATACAAATGGAAATACTGAGAAATGGTTTTTCAAAGACTATTGATACTTGTAGCAACTGGTTTCTGGAGTAGCAGTTCTTCATGATGGGGGGGTCATACTTCATTTATTCCTGCATCTCCAGCTTCTGACACAACACCCACCACACAGGAAGAGCAAACACTGAAAGAACAAACTCTAATTGAAGCATCACGTGGAAAGATGGGACACACCGCGGCTCTCCTATTAGACAGTGACACCATGTAGAAAGATAAAATCCAGTTTGAACTGAGTTTGGGTTTTTCTATTTTGGCTGCAGACCAGGGTCACAAGAAAACAGGACCCTCACAAGGCTACCCAATGCTGAAATCCAGAGAGTTAAGCATGGGTGAAATATGAAGAAAGTATTCATAAGGCATTCAAACTAAGCTTGATTACCTTGACATGTATTAATAGAAAGGAAACAACCTGTTTAACAATTGCAAAATGTTTCAAAAGGTCAGGGCATATCAATGAAAGAATGACATAAAATATTAACTATTACACAGTCAGGAAAATGTTAGTTTTAAAGAGTCTTTAGTAGCACAATGTACCAAATTACTTAACATCATACTTCAGATCCTAATCACCTATTAACCTTGCCTTTTTCTCATTCGGGCTCTTTGGCAACGACCAGTTTTGCCTAAATTCTAACTGATTCACATGAGCTCAAGTTCACACAGCTTGTTACATATCAGATAGACAGCCTCTTGCCTTCCACCCAAGTCCTGTTGACACCGAGGCATGGTTCCCAGCGAGGCTTGCTCATACCCACACCTGTGAGGGAGTTATTACCATGTAGAGCAAAAGACCTGGGGGAAAAGAGGAGGTAGTGGGTACATTTGTCCCTTTTTCTCCCCCATGATTGACAATTCTGTGATTCTTGGAGAATATTGGCATGAGACTGTGCTGAAAATTTTATATTGGTTATACCTGCTTTACTTCTCTTCTTC
>PVKU01014474.1:0-22891 GCA_004027475.1 Anoura caudifer | reverse complement strand
TTCCTTCCTTTCCTTAAAGCAGTCCCTTTAGTATCTCTTGCAGAACTGGTTTGGTAGAGGTGTATTCTTTTAGACTTCTTTTGTCTGGGAAGCTCCTTATTTGGCCTTCTATCTTGATTGAAAGCCTTGCTGGGTAAAGTAGTCTTGGTTGCAGGCCTTTGGTTCTCATTACTTGGAATATTTCTTGCCATTCTCTTCTAGCTTGGAGCGTTTCCATTGAGAAGTCAGCTGCTATCCTTTTTGGGGCTCCGTTGCATGTTGCTTCCTGTTTCTCCCTTGCTGCCTTTAAGATTCTCTCTTTGTCTTGGAATTTTGCCATTTTAATGATGATGTGTCTTGAAGTGGGACTCTTTGTGTTCCTCTTGATTGGGACTCTCTGTGTTTCCTGGATTTGTGTGACTTTTTCTCTCATCAAATTAGGGAAGTTTTTCATCATTACTTTTTCAAATAGGTTTTCTATCCCTTGCTCTTCTTCTTCTCCTTCTGGTATCCCTATTATATGGATATTATTATGTTTCATATTGTCTTGCATTTTTCTTAATCCCTCTTCATTCTTTCTGAGCCTCTTTTCCTTTTCTTGCTCTTTCTGGGTGATTTTTTCCTACTTTGTCCTCCAACTCGCTGATCCGATCTTCTGCTTCATTGATTCTGCTTTTCATTCCTTCCACTGTGTTCTTCAGTTCAGAAATTGTATTCTTCATTTCCTCTTGGCCCTTGTTGATAGTTTCTATTTCCTTTTTCATGTTGATATAGTTTGTAGTGAATTCATTGTAGGTTTCCCTGTAGTTTCTGGTAGCTCATTGTGAGCTCATGGAGCTTCCTGATAACCATTGCTTTGAACTCAATATCTGATAGTTGAGTTGCCTCCATTTCATTTAGCATTCTTTCTGGGGCTTCCTCCTTTCTTTTCATTTGGGGATTGTTTCTTTGTCTTCCCATTGTTTGTGAAACTCTTCTTGTTAGCCTCAGCTTCTTAAATTGATCTGTTCTGGCTCCCTGGGTTTATGGTGTGATGTGAATTTCTGTGGTAGAATACCTGTGAGATTTGGTGGTGCAATCTCCTTCGGGTATCCTGGTGTTCACAGGTTCCCCTGTCTCAGCTGTTGGGATGCCCCCTCTTTGGGTCCAACTCTGTTTTTTTCACAGTTCCGTTTTTTTTTTTTTGTCTCGTGGGTATTTAAAAAGAGAAAAGAAAAAAAATGAAAAAAAGAAAAAAGAGGAAGAAGAGATAAAATTGGAAAGAAAGGAAGAAGGAATAAAACAAGAAAGAAGGAAAGAGAAGCAAAAGGAATTGAGGGATAAAAAATAAAAATAAAAATAATATATACAAAAACATATATTAAAATAATGATAAAAACAAACAAAAAAACCTCTTGCTGGTTTCCAACTGGCAAAGCCGGTTTTTCTGGTCTTGCTGGCTGCAATGAGCCAAGGGGCGATGGTAAGCCAAGGGGTGATGGTATCGCTTTTCTCCCTGTTCAGCACTGCGTCAGTTTTGGGCTACTCTCCTCAGGGCTAGCCGCGCACTCTCCCCAGAGCTAGCCCAGTGCCTCTCCATGCAGGGCCTCGGGTGTGGGCTCTGGGCCTGCTGCAGAGTACATGCTTTCCCCGGGGTTTATGGGTGTGAACTTGGGTCACCCACGAATCGAACACTCCCCGGGTTTACAGGTGTGAGTGCTGGGTCACCTATGGGCGCATGCGCAGTCCCTGGTTTACGGGTGCAGTTTCCGGGTTTTCTATGGAGCATGCGCACTGCCAGAGCTTATGGGTGTGGCCTCCGCAGATTTCCTGTGTTGCGCATGCTCACCCTGGGCTCATGGGAGTGAGCTCCGGGTTTCCCACGGATTGTGCGCACTCCCTGGGTCCACGTGTGTGGGCTCTGGGTCTCCCATGGATCACTCACACTCCCCGGGTTCCTGGTGTGGGCTCTGGGTCTTCCACAAAGCCCCCTACTCTGGTTGCAGGCACCTCTGGTTGCACAGGCAATGGTGTGCACTCCTCCCAGGGCTATGCGTGGATGCTCACAGCCCTAGTGTGTTTGCCACTCAGACCTTAACTCCCCTCTCTGCGACTTCAAGCAACCAGGTCTCTCCCAGTGCTGCTTAACCTTTGTTTGGCTGGGGAGGGAGCGGTTGACCCGTCGCCCTCCCTAGAGTCCTGTGGCAGACCCAGCAATCACCAGCCCAGGGATTCAGCTGTCCTGGTCTCCGCGCTGATCCCTGGGCTCTTACTGTCCTAAAGTACTCTCCGTACTGTCTGGTTTTTCAACGTCCGCTACAGTTTTTGGTTTCCTATTTTCATATATGCTGTGGTACTGTTGGCTGTTTGCTCTGTTCCTCTGTAGATCGGCTAGGTTTTTCTCCCATGTATAGGGGGAAATGGAATCTGCTCCCTCCTACCATGCCACCATCTTCTCTCTCCTGTAGGAGTTATTTATATATTCTGGATATTAACCCCTTATCAGATATATGACCTGCAAATACACATATATTCTCCCATTCCTTAGGTTTCCTTTTTACTCTGTTGGTTGTGTCCTTTAATGCAAAAAATCTCTTAAGTTTGATGTAGTCTCATTTGTCTATTTTTTCTTTGGTTGCCTGTGCTTTTGGTGTTAGATCCAAGAAATTATGCCCAAATCCAATATCAGGAAGTTTTCCCTCTATGTTTTCTATGAGTTTTATGATTTGGGGTTCACATTTAGAGCCTTAATCAATTTTGAGTTAATTTTTGTATATGGTGTAAGATAATTTCATTCCCATTTCATTATTTTGCATGTGGATATTCTGATTTTCCTATACTATTTGTTGAAGAGTCTATCCTTTCTCTATGGAGTGGTCTTGGCACCCTTGTCAAAGATCATTTGACTATATATGTAAGGGTTCATTTCTGTGCTATTCTATTCCATTGATGTATGTGTCTGTCTTTATGCTAGACCTCACTGTTTTGATAAATTTGTAATGTTTTGAAATCAGGGAGTGTGACTCTTTCAAATTGGTTCTTTTGCAAAATTGTTTGGATTATTTGAGGTCCCTTGAGCTTCCATGTGAATTTTCAGATTTCTTTTTTATTCCTTCAAAAAGAAATGTCATTGGGATTTTGGTAGGCATTGCATTGATTCTGTAGATCACTTTGGGTAGTATTGATGTCTTAACAATATTAAGTCTTACAATCTATGAAAACAGAATACCTTTCAATTTATTTGTACCTTCTTTAATTTCCTTCCACAGTGGTTTATAGTTTTCAGTGTATAAGTCTTTCACATCTTTTGTTATGTATGTTCCTAAGTATTTTATTTCTTTTGGTACTGTTGTAAATGGAATTGTTTTCTTACTTTCCTTTTCAGAGTATTAGTGTACAGAAGTGTAACTGGTTTTTATGTGTTCATTTTGTATCCTGCAACTTTGCTGAATTTTTTATTAGTTCTAACAAGGGTTTTTTTGTAGAATATTTAAGGGTTTGAAGTATAGTTTTCAAAAGGGGCAGCCTCAACATAAGAACAAAATACTAATGTATGACTGAAATTATGAGTCTTTAAATAGTTCTTGTGAAAGTAAGTTGGAACTTCACTAGAGAGGGAGTTTGTCCAAGTTCCAGTAAACCTGAAATTTATGGCACCATTTATTTTCCTCCTGAGGTAAAAAAAAAAAAAAAGAATGGAATAATTGTATAATAGTTACCATTGTCCATTACATAATGGAGAGAAGTGGTCAGACTTTGTCAATTAAGTCAGTAGTACTATTCGTGCATGTGACATTTTTTGTTTTCAATGACATTTTTATTCCCTTATCCTTGTAGGGAGATTTCTGATAACCATAAATAGTTTTCATCATGCCAGTGCAGAAAATAAAATACTGTGTTAGGGCTTGTGAATATTTTTGATTACAGTGAGTACATTGTACGTGGTATTTCAGCCTCACAATTAGAAAGTTCACAGTAAGAAGAGATGGTGGCACTAGTAAAAGAAAAGCTCTGACTTTGAGATTTATCTGATAGGTTAGGGCCAGGCATCTTCTAATGAGGCTCCTAAGACATACTATGGAAGAAACAGCCAAGAAATGTATTGGCAAAGTCTCATCACAAAGTAGGAATCTTTATTTCAATAGATTCCTTGCCTACAAACATTCTTCAGTTTAGAGATTGTTGGCATTCTGGGAGGTAAATGCACACATGGAAGAACCAAAAACATTCTTATTTTGCTACTTAAAAAATATTGTGAGACATTGATTGTGAACCTTTTGGGAATCCCGGCAAGAGTATTGGGTTCATTTTAAATACAGAGTAAGGCAAAAGTATGTTTGCAGTTGTGAGTATGCAAAACATAGAATTTATTCTTGTATTATTATGTATTATTGTATTATTTTCCATACAAAAGATTATAAACCTACTTTTGTCCCACCCTGTATATTATATTGTGAATCCATCAGAGTTCTTATTTGCCAACATCAGAATCCACTCTCATTAGTTTAAGTTTATTCAAAATATTAGATAACTTTCAGAGTGTTGGGGAGGACCTGAGAGCCAGACTTGAAGGCTACACAGCTAGAGAGACAGACAAAGCTCCCAATAGCTCCAGGTGACTGCTCCAAAGGAACTTCCCAGACTCAGTACATATAACACTAGACACACCATTTAGCTCTGAGTCCATGACACCTAGTTCAATTTATCATCATTTAAGGAGACAAATGAGTTTGGATTTTAAAACTTTACGACAGTCTTTAACATGTAATAGACTATGAGATTTCCTTCTGATTGAGTCAGGCCTACCAAGATAATACGACCTATGAGAGGCCTTTTGACTCTTAGGCCAGTATAGAGCATGAGGGTGGGGAGGGGATGAGTCTGCTCCAGTCTGTTAAGAGTGTTGAATTAATAAGACATTGTTGGTATGCTCGACTCCCTTTGCTGATTTGTCACTAGAAGGATGAGTTCAGATCCTTTCCCCTACATTAACCTGTCCCTAACCAACTCTGGGACCTTGGGCAAATCATGCAACCTCTCGGGCTTCAGTATCCTCACCTTCAAAGTCCCTGGAGAATTGATCTTGAGCCTAATAATAAAATACCATTCATTGAACACTCCACTAAGTGCCTCATGTGTGCTGTCTCATTTAATCCTTACAACCTCAACATGGAGCAGATATGTCTCTTATTTTATTTTATGGATGAGGAAATTAGGCCTCAACAGGCTTGGAACCTTACCCAAGGGGGTAAAAGTCAGCGCTTCCATTTGAATAGAGCACTTGCTCTTGAACCCTGTGTCTCCATCTTTACGGAAAATTCCAGCTTTAATATGCTATTGTTTTTTATTCAACCTTGATACCTCAGTGGCAATTGGGTACCCTGTTTGTTCTTGTAAGACCTATAATCTCCCACTGAACTGCAATCTTTTTGGCCTTGGCTCACCGTGATGTAATGACACTTGTGCCTGTTTAACAGGTAAGAGTGTGAGGATTAATGAGGTGATGATTGATAAGTGTTTTGAGCCTGTTAAATAAAAGCTTGGCCTCATGGGCTTCCATATGGGAAAAGAATTATTTTTAGTAGGACTGAAAAACTGATGAGCACTTGATCACAAGAAACATTTTGCTTTTAGATGGTGGCCTCTTAAACCAAGACCTGTCATTTTGTTTAATGATTTCCAACCTGAATAAGCAGTATAATAAGTGAGCCTCGAAATCAGTTAGTCAACCAAAAGGCAAACATTTTGTAACCAGGAGATAGGGGAGCTTTACAGCCTTTAAACAATATAATCTGAGAGTACCCCCTGCCATTTTACCAACTGGCAACATAAAATACATGGGTTTTAATCATTACACTGTGATAGCTGTAACAGCCAGCTGATGGGAAGCTCAAATCCAGTTTATTCCCAGGGGAAAAAAATAAGCTTAGAACAATGTGATATGTTTATTTTATTTATGTGTTTAAATCACCTGCAAGAGATCAACAATTCAAGCACTATAAATACCACAGTCAAGTAACACTCTCTCCTAAAAATGATATACTGAGCCCTCTGGAACACACAGGGCTCACAGAAGGGAAGTTAAGTGCAGTGGCCTGGCTTCCAGCTCTTCTCACACTCAAAGGAGCCAACAGCACATGCTTTGGGCTAGACCCTAACTCTGCTAACACCAGGGTTGTTCCTCTATGGGTCATTAATTGCTTTAGACATTTTGACATTCCAATGCCCCACTATCTATTAAGTCTCTCCTGCCTTCTCCATCAAGGCATCTTGAACTTTCTCCCATAACCTTACCTGTGATTTTCATCATTACTTGATAATGGTTGCCTCTTCCACCATACCGTAAATTCCATGTAGGTGTACCCAGTACCTAATTCAGAATCTGGCACAGAGTAAGTGTTTAATAAATATTTGTGAATTTATTTTTGGTCGGGAATGGGGAAGAATGGGTGGGAATTGACAAAACAATTTTAATATGATTTTAAAAATCTCTCTGATCTCTTCATAAAGACTCATGCTACCCAGCTACATTTTGATTTTAGAAATTTGTGCTGTAGAGTTTGTGTGGCTTCTGAAGATGATCTGAGAAAGTTCAGAATCTGTTCCCAGTGATTCTTTTATCCTTGGCATGGGAGGAGCCTTTGCTGGAATTGGAGCATCTGTGAAGTTTGTCTTTAGTCCTCTGATGCCACTTTGTTCATGTTCATGACTATATGTATATAGTGCAGTAGCAAAAAGAAAAGTGGGATTTAGAATCAGAAATGTTTCAGCTCAAATCCTACTCCCACTATTTACTGGCCACATGGTTTTAGGCTATCATAACAGCTATAAAAGCATGTTATTTCATGCTTCAGGAGCATGATTGACTGAGGGCCTAACTTTCCCCCCTCTGGATCCACTGCTGCATTTGCACCCAGGCCTTGTTTCTTATGGGCTGCTCCCAGCCAATGACATGCAGGACTTCTCCACCTTGGCTTGAGAATGCCCCATCAGCATGGCTTCGACTTTCCTAGGAGCTGCACCTCCCTAGGACTCTTCCTAGAAATCCTGCTCCCTTCTCTCTCTCCTCCACAGGGACTTGACTGGCATTGTCATCCAGAAGGCATGTCCTGCATTCTCCTGCTCCTTCCCCTGAGCCTTTCACAGTCATTTCCCCCCGCCCATACATCTTTTTCTGTCATGGCACCTACTTCTCAGAGGACCCAAGGAATTAACACAGCTAGTCACCTAACCTCTCTATGACTCAGTTTCCTCATCTGTTAAATGGAGAGGCCATAACTTCTCTTTGGGGTCACAGTAAGAATCAACATATACACTTCAGAAATCTGTCTGGTATCTGGCCCACAAAAGCTATCATTAATTTCAAGCTTTTTGCCTTCATGTTGCCATTTCTGCTCCTCTCCATGGACTCTACTGAAGTATTTTGTAGCTCTTCCCTTCAGGTCTCAAGGTACCAAGTAGCTTCATGCCCCCCACCTCCACTCACCTGTGTTAAAATACTAATGATCATGCAGTCTCTGTGGCATAACCTCTAAGTCATTCTAACAATAGAACAACTTAAAGAAATAATGAAATGGTGGTGTACCTTTGGCACTCCAAGTCCCCTCTCTGCCTCTCTTTCTGTTCCTAACCCCACAGTGGTGGGAGTAATGGCCTTCAGTTGTTTCTTGTCTGTCCCCACTAAAACCTGTTGTCATGGAGGACAGGTCAGTGAGGGCTCCTCATGCCTACTCTGAATTTAGTTGCTATTCCTCTTGCCCATAGGATGTGTCTGCCCTGGGCATCTAGGAGACTAGGCTGCCAGTCTCATTGGTTTGGATGCTGTCCCCATTGCTCTGGATTCTCTTTTTAAGGACTATATTCCTGAATGGCAGTCTAGACTGGACCTTCTAGACTGGGCTTGAAGTTCCACTTGCACCAGAGTGGTTGACCAAATAGAGTAGGGCATGCTTATCCCTCCAAGCACACATGCTTCAAGCACAGCACTTAGTGTAGGCAGGTGATGGGCAAAGTCCACCCTCACCTCTGGTGTTGCAGTTCCTCAAAATGTCTTCTTTACTACCCAGATCTCTCTGGGCTGGCCCACAGTAACTTATTTTTAAAAATTTTAATTTATTGATTTTAGAGAGTAAGTTGGGGTGAGAGAAACATCAACTTGTTGTTCCACTTATTTATGCATTCATTGGTTGATCATTGTGTCAAACCTGCCATCCTGGTGTATTGGGATGCCACTAAGCAAACCAGGGCCCACAGCAACTCATAAATGGCCTGATCTTCTCTGGCCGACCTAGCATTAATTTAACTTGACTTTTGAACTAGGGCTAAACTGTGTGCCTTGGCTTCATTCCTAGCAGAAGTGAACATTCTGAACCTTCTGCAACCTCTCTGAGAACTCCCAGCCTTAACCTTTCCTTTCAGTATTTTCTGATGTAGTGTTACACATTAGAATTCTAGGCAGTTTCAAATATCATCCTCCTCTGTAGAACCTAACAGCCCAGAAGAGCCTTTAAAAATGGGCTGGGAGTACCATGTGATGTCCTCTAGAGTACAGGAGAGGCTGCCTCTGCTGTTTCTCTGCCTGTGGTAGTACACTATTTCCAAGGCCTTCAGGACCTCCATGCATGGGCTCATTGCCCTGCCCAGAGTTTGACAAGGGAAATGTTTAAAAACAAGGAATATTGAGATGGAGAGTAAATGCTGCGTATTGTCAAAAGTCAAACCATAAACAAGCCTAGGTAGCTGACACTGTGTGTACCCCATCCATATTGTTTGGCTCTCACCATTCCCATCCATGCCAGTGGCTTCCTCCTTCAAGCCCTGTCCCTATCAGTCTGAGGGCTTTCTTGGGCTTATCCAAACACAGAGCAGGGTGTGTGTGTGTGGGTGGGGGGGGAGAGTAAATACCCCAGGAGTGGCTGTCAACCAATGATGGCAGAAGTTGGCCATAAATACTCCACCTTCCTTTCCTCTAGGGTGGGGCGCCAATTTTCAGTTGCCTACTCAGTGATAACCTTCTCACTGTGTTGCCCTATGTTGATTTTCTTCCCTCCCTTTTCACATCACTACTTGCCTATCAGTGCTTCTTGGGTCCATCTCTCAATTCAACTTCTCATGTTCAAATTCTCATTTCCAGGTCTGCTTCTGGGGGAACTCAACCTACAGCACATTTCATATACTAAGCAATATTCTCTGAAAAAAGCCCTTCATACTGCTTACAGCAATGAAATCCAGATTTTTCACTTGTGTACCTTCATCAGTACATACCCCATTATATTCATATGTGTTTATTTATAAATAATATACTATTATTAACCAGGATTTTAAGTCAGAGGTTATACCCTGGGCAAGCTCTCTATCCGTATTTCCAATAGGTACCTGGATAATTTTGAGTTACTTGAACAACCTCTTTTGAGATCTGAATAGATGGTTATTGTTTGGACTTCAACTGTAGGAGACAAAGAAGTTTCCAGAAGGACAAGAAATGCAACATTTGTTGCATTATCAGGACAAATCTAATATTTTCTAGTTATTTGTTTTTTTGTCTTTTTAATATTATTTCCAACCAGGTTTTTTTTTTTTTTTTTTTTTTTGTAGGATTCTTCAAAGTCACCTGTTTATTTTGTGAGGGTTGGTTTCATTATAACTGGAGACTAGAATCCCTAAACACATTTTAACCTGGCAGAAAAAAATGTTGCGATGTTGCAAAATGCTGAAAGCCAATGACGAGGCTTTATCATCCCCTTCATTGAGGAACTCACACTCTGTCTTCAGAATAATTTGAGTATTGTTCTTATGCTGTGACCGTCTGACCTACCCATAAGGGGAAGGTGGTGGCGTCAATCCATATATGTCCTGCTAGTTGTTTATTTTCTTATTCTTTGGCTCAAAAAGAAATCTAATAGAAGTTATCAGATTTTCTCCCCCAACCCCAGTGGATCATCTTGGCTACCCCTGATGGTGTACGCCCCTACTTGGAGGCCTGTGGTTTGGTTGCATCCAGTCCCCATTCCTCTGTCTGTTCTTCAAGAGTCCCTCTGCCCTGCACCCACCTTCCTGTACCCACCCAGCCCCTCCAGGACACTCTGCTCCAGCCAGCCCAGCCTCTACCCTTCTCTAGCCCTTTGTTTGTTCCTGGTTCTGATAAGCGCCCTCCTGCCCCATTTTCACTCATATTTTGTTCATTTTTTTCCTTTCCCATAGGCCTCCGCCAAGCTATTCCAGCCCAGAATGATCTCATTCTCCTCCAAATCCCTGGAACATGTCTAGCCCTCACCGCATGTTTAAAAAAACTCACCACCTACTTATTTGTCTCTGTAACTGAGCTTTAATCGGTGCCCACAGGCCAGAGCTACTTGAGCGCAGAGATGACAGAGCTAATCAGGGGTGACATGGTTTTTATTAGGTGGCGCCAGGTCCCACATCCCCCAAACCAGCCCAATGGGCCCAAGGATCCTCCTGAGCTCTTAGTACAGACTGTGCTCTTCAGCTTTCCCAGCATTTGTCTCCTGTGGTGACTGGCTGGGGAGTTTAAACATTAATTGGTCTATGGCACAGAGGCAGTAAGGAAGCCATGAAGAAATTACTGACTTCTAGCTGAGAGGACAGAACAGTGCCAGGCTCAGGGTGAGTTCACCCGCATTTCTCATGGATTACATCTTTTGTTTTGCCTTCCCAGGCTGAGTCAAACACATTTATGATAAAACTTAAAAAAAAAAATGAAGCCCACATTTATTTTTTTTTTAAATTAGATCTTTCATGCATGGAATTAGCCCATGTTTTTTCCCCATGTTTTTTCTTTACAGCTTTATTAAGATATATTTCATATACCATATAATTAACCCATTTAGCATGTACAGTGGTTTTTAGTGTATTTGGAGTTGTGCAATCTAACCTTGTGACTGTCAGTTTTATGTGTAAACTTGGCTAAGCTATCATGCCCAATTATTCAACTGAACACTAATCTAGGTGCTGCTGTGAAGGTATTTTGTAGATGTAATTAAAGTCCATCATAATCAGTTAAATAAAGGAGATTATTTTAGATAATATGGGTGATCCTGATTCAGCCAGGTGAAAGGCCTTAAGAGAAGAGCTAAGATTTCCCACAAGACGAAGAAATTCTGCCTGCAGACTGCAGCTTTAGCTTGTGTCTAGGAGTTCCAGGGGGTTCTTTCTGGTGACCTGCCCCATGGATTTTAGACTTGCCTAGCCAGCCTCCACTATTCCATAAGACAGTTCTTTGCACTAAATCTTTTAATATATTTCTCCTGTTGCTTATATATCTCTGGTTGAACGCTGAATGATACAAACCCACTTTTTAAAACTTTTTAAAAATTCTATTTATTTATTTTTAGAGAGGGGAAAGGAGGAAGAAAGGGAGAGAAACATCAATGTGCAAGATAATACATCAATCAGTTGTCTCTTGCATGTCCTCAACTGGGGACCTGGCCTGCAACTGAGGCATGTAACCTGACTGGGAATTGAACTGGCAACCTTTTGGTTCACAGGCTGGCACTCAATCTACTGAGCCATACCAGCCAGGGCTCACTTTTAAAATATAAAAACAAAGTCCTATTTTCTACCAGAGCCTGCTTTTCTTTCCCGGGGTCTCTTGCAATTGTCTCCTCTTTTGCCATGTGATCTTAAGGGCATTTCTACTTCCCTCCTGCTCCCAGAAAGTAAGTCTTGTATTTAATATTGATTGTACACAGGTGCAATCAAAGAAATTTTCATGACCACCAGAACAATTTGTTGGAACTCTATTTGCAATTGTTCCTACTGTCATTTCCATTAGAATGTACATTCCACAGGGGGAAGGATCTTAGTCTAACCTGCTTATTGAGAAATCTCAAGCATCCAGAACTGTTGAATGAATGAATGAATGTCCACAAACATGTTGTAAACTCCTTGAGAGGAGGAGAGGTTCTCCTTTTACATCCTTCATGAGAGCCTAACAGTACCAGGAACATAGAAGGTGCTTGTGGCAGATTGCAAAAATGGCCACAAATTCTTCCCTTCTCATAACAGCTGAAGTCTATTTCTCCATCTCTTAAATCTAGGCCTGGCTCTATGAATTGCTTTGGTCAATAGAGTGTGTGATAAAAGATGAGACTTGAAAAGTACTTGGGTATTGGGGCTTAGAATTGGAACTCTAAGATGACCTTAAGCTAGCCTGCTAGTGGGTAAAAGGCTACATCTGGAGGATAACCAAGGCATCCTACCTGACAGTCTACCAACCACCAGGCATGTGAATGAGACCATTGTAGATCATCTGACACCTGCCAATCTATAAGCCGAACACAGACACATGAGCTGGCCCAGATCAGAAGGACTGCCCAACTAACCCATCAAATTGTAAGCAGAATAAAAAGTTTGTGATTTTAAACCACTAAAATGAGATTATTTGTTACACAACAATAGATAACTGATACAGTGCTCATAAATTCCCAAGTTAAGATAAAGATATGTCACTTCTGTTCCTAAATATTGTGTGCCTGCTGTATGCCAGGCTTTGTGCTTGGCAGCAAGAATGTGAAGATTAGAAGATGTTGTTCCTGAAAGCCTCCTTAAATATGACACCAAAGGCACAAGTGACAAAAGAAAAAATAGATAAGTTGGATTCCATCAAAATTAAAACCTTTTGTGCTTCAAAAGATACCATCAAGAAAATGAAAACAATTCACAGAATGGGAGAAAATATTTACAAATCATTTATCTGATAAGGGACTTCTACCTGGAACATATAAAGAACCCTTACAACTTGATAGTAAGTTAAACACTATTAAAAAGCTAGCAAAGGCTCTAAGAGACATAGCTCCAAAGAAGATACACAAATGATGATAAACATATGAAAAGATGCTTATCATCATTAGTTATTAGAAAAATGCAAATGAAAACCACAAAGGGGGACTTCCAGCCAAGATAGAGGCATAAGTAGACACACAGTGCCTCCTCGCACAACCAAAAGAAGGACAACAACAATTTAGAAACAAAAAACAATCAGAACTGACAGAAAATTGAACTGTATGGAAGTCCGACAACCAAGGAGTTAAAGTAGACACATTCATCCAGACCAGTAGGAAGGGCAGAGTCATGGAGCTGGGACTGAGAGGGCTCATGGAGCAGGGCGGCTGGCAGACTCCAGGTGCACAAAGCAGCAGCAGGTGGACCCAGCGGGGTGGTGGATTGTGGAGGGGCACTGAGCCCAAGGCAGCTGGGTGGTCCCACATTTGTGCGCAGATAAACCAGGCAAAACTGGGGAGCAAGATAGCCTGCACAACCCAGGGTCCCAGCACTGGTAGATAAAGCCTCAAAACACTGATTGAAAACATCTGTGGGGATTGAAGTGCCAGGAGAAACTCCCAGCCTCACAAGATAGTTCATTGGAGAGACCCACAGGGTCCCAGGACATACACAAACCCACCCACACGGGAATCAGCTCCAGAAGGGCCCAATTTGCATGTGGGAAGCAGGAGAAGTAACTGAAATCCATCAGAGAATGGAGCAAGTGCCATCGTTCCCTCTCAGACTCTGGCCCCATATATAGCATCACAACCCAGCAACTGGGTTGCCCCACCCTGGTGAACACCTAAGGCTCTGCCCCTCACTACATAACAGGCATGTCAAGACAAAAAAAAAAAAAAATGGCCCAAACAAAAGAACAGATCAAAGCTCCAGAAAAAATACAACTAAGCAACCAAGAGATAGCCAACCTATTAGATGCACAGTTCAAAACACTGGTAATCAGGATGCTCACAGAATTGACTGAATTTGGTGGCAAATTGAATGAAAAATGAAGGCTACACTAAGTGAAATGAAGGAAAATGCACAGGGAACCAATAGTGATGGGAGGAAAACTGGGACTCAATGGAGTGGACCAGAAGGAAGAAAGAAACATCCAATCAGAAAAGAATGAAGAAACAAAAATTCAGAAAAATGAGGAGAGGCTTGGGAACCTCCAGGACATCTTTAAACGTCCCAACATCTGAATTATACGGGTACCAGAAGAAGAAGAGAAAGATAAACAAGTGGAAAAGTTATTTGAACAAATAATAAAGGAGAACTTCCCCAATCTGGCAAAGGAAATAGACTTCTAGGAAGTCCAGGAAGCTCAGAGAGTCCCAAAGAAGATGGACCCGAGGAGATACACACCAAGGCACATCATAATTACATTAGCCAAGATTAAAATGAAGGAGAGAATTCTAGAAGCAGCAAGGGATAAGGGCACAGTCACCTACAAAGGAGTTCCCATCAGACTGTCAGCTGATTTCTCAAAAGAGACCTTCCAGGCAAGAAAGGGCTGGAAAGAAGTATTCCAGTCACGAAAACAAGGACCTACATCCAAGATTGCTCTATCCAGCAAAGCTTGCATTTAGATTGGAAGGGCAGATAAAGTGCTTCTCAGATAAGGTCAAGGTAAAGGAGTTCATCATCACCAAGCCCTTATTATATGAAATGTTAAAGGGACTTATCTAAGAAAAAGAAGATAAAAATAGGACAGTAAAAAGACAGCAAACTCACAGATATTAACAACCAGACCTAAAACAAAAACAAACTAAGCAAACACTAGAACAGGAGCAGAACTACAGAAATGGAGATCACATGGAGGGTTAGCAACAAGGGAGTGGGAGGGGAAGAGAGGGGGGAAAAGGTACAGAGAATAAGTAGCATAGATGGTGGGTAGAAAACAGACAGGGGAGGGTAAGAATAGTATGGGAAATGTAGAAGCCAAGAACTTATAAGTATGACACATGGACATGAACTAAAGGGGGGAGGAATGTGGGTGGGGGGGTGTACAAGGTGGAGGGGAGTGAAGGGAGGAAATGGGACAACTGTAATAGCATAATCAATAAAATATATTAAAAAAGAAAACCACAATGATATATTACCTTACGCTTACTAGAATGGCTTATAATAAAAAAGAGAACAGCAAGTGTTGACAAGGATATGGAGAAATTGTGATCCTCATACACTGCCGGGGGGAGTATAAAATGGGGCTGCTGCTTTGGAAACCAGTTTGGCAGTTCTCCAAAATATTAAATGCAGAGTTACCATATGACCCAGTCTGGAGTGTATTCTGACACCAACAACAAATTCTCCAATTCTCCAGACACCAATTGGATGTCTAACGATGCAATATAATTCTGACCATAACTATCTGGAGTTAGCATGAGGTTCCACATATTTAATGGTTCAGTCCCACAAGACCGCCCCCATTTCAGACACCATTTACAAGTACCTGCCCAACAGTACTTCTGACTAGCTTTAAATCAGGTTCCCACAGCCTGCTCCTCAGGTTCAGTAGTTTGCTAGAATGGCTCACAGAACTCAGGGATATATTTACCACTTTATTGTAAAGCATGCAACTCAGGAACAGCCACATGGAACAGATGCACAGGGCAAGGTCTAGAGAGGGGAGGGAGTGTGGAGCTTTTGTGGCTTCCCCAGGTGTACCACCCTCCCAGCAAGTCCATGTGTTTGCCAACCTGAAAACTCTCTGAATCTCATTGTTGAAGAGTTTTTATAGAGCTCCATCTGCAGCACCAGCTCCCCTTCCCAGAGGTCTGTGGATGGGCCCAAAAGTTCCAGTCCTCAAATCACAGTGTTTACAATGATCAACCCTATCCTATGGCTATCTAAGTCACCTCATTAGCATAAACTCAGGTGTGATTGAAAGGAGCTTGTTATGACTAACAACAACAAAAAGACACTCCTATTGCTCAGAAAATTCCAAGGGTTTTAGAGTTCTTGGCCAGGAACTATGGGCAAAGACCAACCATATTTTTGTATTATACTACATCAGCAATTTCACTCCTAGATATATACCCAAGGAAAATGAAAACATACATCCACACAAAACTTCTGCGTGGATGTTCATAGCAGCATCATTTGTAACAGCCAAAAGGGAGAAATAGCCCATTGTATACCAACTAATGAATGGATAAACAAAATATGGTATAGCCGTACAATGGGCAATCATTTGGCAATAAATAGGAATGAAGTTTTAATAAAGGCTGCAACATAGATGACCCTTGAAAACATTATGCTAAGGGGAAAAAGCCAGATACACACATAAAAACACATATCCTATGATTCTATTTATATGTTTTTGACTAAAGCACAAAGTGCAAATATAAAAGTACATATATTATAAGTATACTGGTAGACATATTTTCACAAACTGAAACATATCTATGTAATTGATACCCAGAAAGAGAACATGACCAGCAGTTCAGAAGCCCACTTCATGCCCCCTTTTTCAATGGAATATCAGTTGGCAATATATCAGATTGACAAGTCCACCCACCCCCTGGGGACAGGGCCAGTAATGATGTCACAGGCTGTCACTTAATGTGCACTCATGTCACTATTCTCTGTGCTCTCCTGCTTTCAATGCTTTGGTATCTGGTAATATTAACCCTCACATGAGTATCAGCCCTACCTTGAGTAGGCATGCTGGCAAGTTGGGCTGGCATGGGTGAGTGGCATGACCAGGCATGTGGTGCCCTCTTGGCCACCACACACACCTCACACAGGCCGATAACAAGGCCTAAGCAGTGGTGAGAAAGGGCCAGATGCTCTAAACTAGTTGACCTCAAACTTGGCTGCTTATTGGACTCTCTGGGGGAGCTTTAAAATGTAATGATACCTGAGACCTATCCCTTAGAAATTCCGATTGGATTGGCCTGGGCATGAAGACTTTTAAAAATACAAAAGTGAAAAAATAAAAATAAAAATACTTAAGTGATTCTACTGTGTAGGCAAGGCTGAGAACCTGTTCTGTAACCTCAGATCCTCTTTGGCTTGTGCGGGTGTGTTGCTCAGGAACAACATTAGTTGAGGATTGAATGTCACATCTTTTTGACTGTAATATTTTTGTAATTCACATCAACTTTTTTGGCTTTCCTTAGAGGAACACTTGAAATGTTTGTGTTACACTACGTTGACAACATCCCACTCTCTGACAATCTCTAAAGTGATTGTGGACATGTCCGGTCATTTAGCCTGAATGGAAATTAAGATGTCTTAAAACAATGAGTTATAAAAGTCACTCCTTAAGCATATTTGATATGCATTCCTATCTCTCCTGCAGATGATGTGCCTTGATAAAACAGTGTGCTTACTGGAAGCAATGATGGTTTCAGATGTATAAATTCCACAAGGGACATTTGCAAAGCCTGGCATGCCTGATTCATTTGAATTGTTCTGCAGCTGTTTCCTGTAGAGGACACAAGCTTGTAGGCAGCGGGGGACTTTCCCCAAACAGGAGCCTAGACAGTATACTTGAAAGATGGCTAAAGAAGTTTTCTTTGATAAGTTACCTTCAAGAGGGAAAAGGAAATGCCTGTTCTATGAGCCAAAACAAAGAGGCTGAACAGAAATCAAACACTTCATGTGGAAAAGGAAGAGCATGGCAGTTGAGCAAACCAAGAAGAGAGATGGGTCTGGGGTACATTGGCACATCCAGTGAGTGAAAGGTGTGTGGCTGAGCCCAGTAGACAGGGTGACCAGCTAGCTTACCTGTTAGGGCTGTTGGCACATGCAAGCACAGCCTCTAGGTGCTGAGGCACAGGAAACACAGGCAAGTGTCATCTGTGGTAGACAGGGGAAATAACCAGTGAATGAAGGTAAAAGCATAGATATGGAAATACCTCCTGATTTCAGGGGAAATGTCAAGTTCTCCCTAGTTTCAGTCTCCGAAGTGTTTGCATGAGAATGCTGCCCTGTGCGCTGGAATTCCCAGGAACCTCATCCTGTCCTGGGGAGTGCTTGGTGGATCCTGGCCAGAAGGTCTGTTCCGGCAGAGCTCAGTGCTGATAATATACTTTCCCACTTGATTTCAAAGCAGTGGTAGGTTCTGTCTTGTATTTATACAACCAACAGGAAGAATCCATTATAGAGAAAACAGGCAAAGAAGGGAGCTGAGGGTAGCAATTTCATAGCCTGCTCTGTAATTTAGTCTGGTATTCTCTGCTGAAGAAGAAAATAGTCCCTGTGTTAACAGACAGTGGAGGATGAGAGAAGGAAGATTCAAGCAATTTGGATCCTAGTCCTGGAATTTTCAATGTGTTGGGAAGGGAGGAAAAACTTCCGACTTTTTTTCCATTTTAACATCATAGAAAGGCATTGGTTATTTGCAGAGGAGACAGATATACAGATTAACATATAGATGGATAGATAGACAGATATAGCAGGGTGGGCAGTAATCATAGAGAGGATGAGAAGAAACTAGAGTGCTGGTCAAGAGCATGGGCTCTGAAGACAGACTGTAGCCTGGGATTGGCTCACGGCTGCCACTGAGTAATAATTGAACTTGGGTGAGTTGTGCAATCTTTCTGTGTCCCAGTGTCCTTATCTGTTACATGAGATAATAAGAGTACACACCTCGTTCGTGGAGCCTGGCATAAAGTAAGACAATAGAAGTTCACTTTTATTTTATCACAATCATCAGTATAACTTCCCAGGATACTAGGAGAGAACAGATGAGGATGATCTATCTCAGCCTGAAATAGTGAGAATCACCTGGGCTGAGTCTGAAATGATGGATACGAATTGGCAAGAGAGTAGGGAAATTGTATTCCCATTCTAGGCAGAAAAGTGGGGTCTGTGGGTGAGAAACAGGGTGTTTGTAAGGAAGGTTTCCAGTGATTTGTATTTTTTGAGTCAAAATTCCCTGCATGTTTGAAAAATAGGTGAACACATATATGAAAGCCACAATGTTTTATTTCCAGTCCACAGAAAATGACTGGACTGCAAGGAGGTCAAGAATACCTTGTAATGTCTTAGTTTCCCCAGGGTCTATAGTCTACAGTTTATTTATTTTATTTTTATTTTTTATTCTCACCTGAGGATGTGCTTAGGGAGGGGAAGGGAGGGAGAAAAAGAGGAAGAGAAACATTAATGTGAGAGAGAAACATCTTTTGGTTGCCTCTTGCACACCCCAACTGGGGATCTGAACGGCAACCCAGGCATGTGCCCTGACTAGGAACTGAACCCATGATCTTTCTTTCAGTCCACAGGACAACGCTCTAACCTACTGAGCCACACTGGCTAGTGCTGTAGTGTACAGTTTAGAATTATTGCTGGAATCTGCTGTATCTTGGACCCAGACCCTGCTTTCCTTCCACAGCACTACCCAGTTGGAGAGCCACTGAAGGCTTCCAAGTGGAGGAACCGTGATGGAATTGATTATTGAGCATCTATATCAACCTCCTTTCAGTGTGCCTTTATGTATATCAGTATCTACAAATCGAAAAACCACATTTCCCAGACTCCTTGGCAGGTGTGTAATTTCTGTTCTACCTGTCAGATGCAGTCGCATGAGACTAATTCAGCCCTCATTTAATTGAGGAAAGAGGCATGGTGGGAAACTTTGCCTATGTAGCTTACAATAGGTCTGGTATGCCTCTGAAGCCAAAGGGTCTGCAGTGGCTTCCTGAATCCCTAGACTACATCTGAGGTCTGTGACTCTGGAGCCAGCTGCTGAGAGGGCAACTTGCCAGCTTGGTCACACAACTCCTTCCTGAGGGTGGTGGTTTGCTGTCAGGAGAACCAAGTTAGCACATGTCTACTGTCTGCTCTATCCCAGACACAGATCCTGCCTTCTTTCCATCTCTAGCCTGTGCAAGGTCCACCCCACTCTCCCTGTCTTCTTTTTCCCCGGCTCCTGGCCCTCCATTAATGTCATTTGGTATCTACTGGGGGTTTGGGGAAGGTACTCTGCCCTGAGGTCTTGATTACTTTCTTTCCAGAAGACACCTGAGCTTCTTAGGCTAACTTTCTCATATAGATGCAAATATGATCTTTACCTGCCTTTAAGGTTTTTGTTTGTTTAACCACATAATTTGCCTCCCCAGACACCTTGCCACAAAGTGATGCCACTGCAGAGGAAGATAGATATAGTCTAGGGGTGGTGGGGGAGATGCTGACAGAGCAGGCCAAGTGATCTAGGTCAACTAACCCAAATAGAGAGGCAGGGATTTCCACGTAATTTATAAAGAAAGCAAGTTTGAAGCTGTCCTCTGAAGTGGAAAGAATGAACTTTCAGGATCTTGAGCCAAACATTAAAGAGTAAACTGTAAGCACAGGCCTGGGGTGGGGTGGCTGATGCCAGGCCCCGAGGAGTTTCTGTCAGTCTTAAGCAGGGTCCCCATGTGCATCGTGTGGGCTGTGCTCTGCACTCAGACACTTGGCCAAGGACACAGGACAGGAGCACAAACCTAGCCCATGTACCACTTGCCAAACTGTGTGCTCTGGGAGGAAGAAATGGGCGCCTTTAGAGATCTGCATTAAGGTATCTTAGGTGCAGCCCTAGTAGCAGGTGATGAGACAGAGAAGAGAGGCCCGGATATCTGCTTTGTCAGAGGCTTCTGACACCTGAAAGAATGCCTCCCCCCACCGCAGATGTGTGCAGAGCTGTCTGCCTGACCTAGTCACAGCCCTCTCACAGCTCTGTATGAAACAGCAGTTGGCCCTTTTATTACATAACCGCACAAAAGGGCAAGGTGGCATTGACTTTGTTATTGTTTCCTATGCCAAGTGTTCTCATGCCATAAGCTGCGCATTACAAGCACTGCAGTAACTTCTTCTGGACTTTGAAAATTGCTTAGGAAAGAATTCTTCACCTCGAGAGAGGGTGTGGGGAGAAAGGGGAGGAAGGGAAGGAGGAAAAGAGGAGGAGACAAAGTCATCTTAGAATGCAAATGGCCAATTTTCCCTCTGGAGTGACTAACTGCATTTCGTCTTTTGTTTCTTGCTTGGGGAACATGTTCAACAAGTACAAAACTGGATCGGGTTGTTTGTAGAAATGCTTTAAAGGTGTCAGGCCTCTTACTGAAACAGCAGCCCAGGCCATATTTTGGGGGCCAAAAACAGACGACAGGTCAGACCAGAATGAGCTGCTAGACCGGGAGGCCCTTAGCCCGCTGCTGTTAACCAGCACAACCTCCAGGAAGGGGGTGGAGTGAGCAGAGGAGAAGGATGTGTCCTCACTGGTATGGGCACAGCCCCTCCACGCACTGGGGCAAGACAAAGGAAAGTATGCACAAGAGACTACGGTAGGTAGAAAGGCAGCTTTAAGGAGTTTCAACCATAAAGGTAAATCATGAAAACCTCATTTAAAAGGCACTGAAGCTTTAGTATCACTAATGGGCACAATTGCACATTGAGAGTGTTCCCTTTATTAGACCTTATGCCATCTAAATTACTGAGTAAATTGTTAATCCATTAATCATTAATTGTGATTAAGATTACCAACTGATTTTTCAGCATTAATTGAGAAAAAAATGCACCAATGTGAACTAAAATGCTGTGCACAAGCCTATTTATTCTGTCTATAGGAGGTGCTTTGCTGCTCCAATCCCAGTCCTCAGCATTTACTCTTTCATGCACACTGGCCCAACTTCAACAGCCAGCAATGGCTGCTCAGCCCTGAGACTCTGTCTGGGTATCAGAGCAGCCCTCAAACAGTGCCTCGCTGCCCAGCGATGGCATGACTCAGATACGTGTATTCTCTCTGGCCACCCTGGTCACCCAGTTCCCCAGCAGGATTATGCTCCACTGGTCCACAATGGCAACTTGCTTGACAACACACCCTTAACTGCCTTCCTTCCCTTCTCTTCCTTGTGTGACTTTCTCATTAACCAGCTGATGTTTCTATAAATCTCCTGAATCAAGTACTTGCACTGGAATCCTTATATCAACACCTACTTCCTAAGCCTCTCCTGATTTTTTTTTTTTAATTCTTGTTTCTTCATTCTTTTCTGATTGGATGTTTCTTTCTTCCTTCTGGTCCACTCCATTGATTTGAGTCCCAGTGTTCCTCCCATCACTATTGGTTCCCTGGGCGTTTTTCTTCATTTCACTTATTGTAGCCTCCATTTGTTCATCTAATTTGTGAGCAAAATCAACCAATTCTGTGAGCATCCTGATCACCAGAGCTTTGAACTATGATTCTGTTAGGTTGGCTACCAGTGCTATGAGCTCTGCATCTGATAGGTTGACCACCTCCTGGTCGCTGAGATAAATTAGCTCCGGGGCCCGGTCTGTTCTCCCTTTTGAGCCATCCTTGGTTTTGTTTTTGTTTTTGTCTGGTTGCAGCTGTTACGTAGTGAGGGGCAGAGCCTTAGGTATTCACCAGGACGGGGCAGCCCAGTGGCTGGGTTGTGGTGCTGGGTGTGGGGGCGGGGTCTGAGAGGGAACAATGGCACTTGCTCCACGCGCTTTTGCGGATTCCAGTCCCTTCAGCCTCTTTCCCCTATCAAATTGGGCCCTTCCGGTGCTGATTTCCATGTGGGTGGGCCTGTGCACGCTCCAGGACCCCATGGGTCTCCCCAGCGAACTCTCCTGTGAGGCTGGGACTCCCTCCTGGCACCTCAGCCCCTACACGTATTTTCAATGGTGCTTTTAGGCTTTACTTCCCGGCGCTGGGACCCTGGGTTGCGCAGTCTGTCTTGCTGCCTGTTGTCTCCTGGTTCATCTGTGCACGAATATGTGTCCACAGTCTGCCGCCTTGTGCGCCCAGCTTGACCTCCTCACATTTGGCAATGCCGCTGCCTGTGTGCCTGGAGTGACTGCATGCACGGGACCACCACCGGCTTATCCCGCTGCGTGGACTTCACTGGCCACTGACTCCTCCCCTCTTACTGGTCTAGGTGAATAGTTGTTGTTGGACTTCAGCACCATTCAATTTTCTCTCTGTGCTGGTTGGGTTTTCTTTTTTTTTTTTGGTTCTATATATTTTTTTTAATTTTATTTTAATTGTTGTTCTTATACAGTCTTCTGTTTTCTACTCCCATCCCGTCCCTCCGCCCCAGCCCTCCCCAGCTCCCTTCCATTTCCACCCCCCCCCTAGCTTTTGTCCATATGTCTTTCATACTTGTTGCTCTAATCCCTTCCCCTTTTCCCTGGATATTCCTATCCCTCACCTCTCTTGTTC